>JAFLJL010013183.1:0-12130 GCA_018398815.1 Conus ventricosus
AAAAGATCCGCACTAGAAATGAAAAGCCAGCGCTAGGCAATCCCCGAAACCCCTCGTTTAACGGCGGAAGGCAAGACCTTAGTACATCTACCAGTATGGAGAGGAGTAGTGGGTGGCCGGCACTATCTTCATATAAATGCTCCAAATATACAATGACGGATGTACTACTACTGGCGATTAGAGCCGCCATAAAGCTTGGCCACAGCAGTAATTGCTGTAACTCTGCCAAAGCCAGTTTGCAAGCCTGGTTGAGAAAAAGAGGAGCACAGCAAACTAGGCTAAGTGATCATATGTGGTTGGACGTCATGCTTCGTCGTTCAGCGCTGCGTGAACGGTGACCTACTTGCTGGACTCCTGCCCCACAAAGCCCCGGGCAGTTTTCTAAAAATAGTTCTTACCTCACCTGCTTTGACGTCATGCTTCGCCGTTCACGACGCGGTGAACGGTGGCCTACTTGCTGGACTTCTGCCCCACAAAGCCCTGGACAGTTTTCTAAAAATAGTTCTTACCTCACCTGCTTTGACGTCATGCTTCGCCGTTCACGCGCGTGAACGGTGGCCTACTTGCTTAGGCTGCCTTTTTAGGCGGGTTTACTTTATACAATTGTCTTGTTTTATTCAATCAGGCTTTTGTTAAATGCACTTGGTGGCTGCTTTGAACTTGCAACAAAAGAGCCAATGCATCACAAAAACGCAAGCACTGTCTTGCACCAAGTGGTGTTACACATGACAAATAATAAAGCTCTGTGTACACCACACACACTCCCACCCCCAAGTCACCCCAAGTCCTTAAATTAAGTTTTAATTAAGCACCCCAAGTTCTTAATTAAGTTTTTAATTAAGGTACTTCAAGTTCTTAATAAGTTCTTGATTAAGTTCTTGATTAAGTCACCTCAAGATCATAACTAAGTCATCCTTTAAGTACAACCAAGTTCTTATTCAAGTTCTTATAATTATCAAAAAATACGTTCTATGTTTTTGTCTTAAATAGTAAATGTCTAATATAGTACACACACGCCTCAAAAAAACGCGTCATCGTTGAGGATGTCTTGCTCAGCGTTCTCTGCATAGATCTTAATGAAGTTTTTACATCCATAGCAGCCGCATTGATTACAATTCTGGTCTATGGAAATGTCTTTTATAGACTCCATGTCTTTATTTATTGACTTTATCATTTTATAATACGCCATGTTCTATTTTTATTAAAAAACAAAAAATTTTAAAATTAAGTTCTTAAAATATTATTGCATTATAAATGGATCAAAATGATCTTTTGTTGTTGGCGGTTTTGGCGTGCAGTTGTCTTTTTCTGCATTTAGCGGTTCAGATTTTTTTGATTGCTTTTGTTTCTGCTGCCATTGTGTATATATTTTATAACTGTAATAACCGCCCCCAACAGCAGCAATGGCGCCAAAAATGGCAACAGTTTTAAGTTCAATATTCCATGAAGACTTTGGGACCCTTGTATCACATGGAGTTTTTATAGCTGGCATTGAATCAACTTGTTCTGGCGTTGGAGGTGTTATGTTTTCATGATGAGTCATATTCTGTAACATTAATTTTTTTTGTCTGTTCCACTCTGCTAATTTTCTTCCTGCTTCAACACGCCCAGGATTTTTAATGGTCTCCGCCTGATTCAGCGTTTTCTGCTGATTTTCTGGCTTGGTTACTTTCTCCACCTGGTTCAGTGTTTTCTGATTCTGCTGATTTTCTGGCCCGGTCATTTTGAAGGAAAAAAAATCTATATGATTAAAAGTTATTAATCCCATGATTAATGGCGATAACAATGTTCCAAATCTGTAATATAAATCACAGCCTAGAGACTCTAATGACTTTGTTAAAACTGGATCTTGCGTTAAATCATACGTAAGATCTTGTTCAGAATCAATGGGAGCAAATCTACTGACTAGTTTAGTGTACAAACTAAGAACCGTTTGTCCCACACTTTTCACCATTCTAGACCCCAGCTGCGCTTCATACCTGTTATGATACTTATAATGTCTTGTGTAGACATCTGTTGAATCTGTTCTATGCTGAATTCAGTTCCGAGGAACTGTTTTGTTTTCCCACATGCTGCCAAAGAATACAGCCTCTCCTTTTTGGGCATAATAGCTAGAGAACAGGGAAACACCGATTCTGACTCACTTGCTCAACCACCGAGTTTTTGGGCGAAAGTGGCCTAAAAGCCGCCTTTTCCGTGGGGGAAGAGAGAGAAAGAAAAACACCGAAGAAGACAGACGACAGAAAAAGAGAAAACAGCCAGACAGCCCAAGAGGGGGGGGGGCAACACCACACACCCCCAACCCCAAGCCAATTTTTACTGTTCTCGGGCCCAATAAAAAACGCCCAATAACCAAAAATAACGAAAATCCTAAAAAAAAAAACATACTGGCGGGGTTATCCGTTTTTTAAAAATTACTAATTTACTAAATTTTTTCAGATTTCATTTTCCCCCGCGTTTTTCTGATTTTAACAATAACATCATTTTCGCCCCAGAAAACTTTTTAAATACAATCTTTTTTTGCAGAGACAGCCCACCAAACTAAAACTTACTGAGACCTGGGGCGAAAAACCCCTAATTAGAGGTTTGGGTTTGGGGCAGGCAAAACCCCGGCCGGTTTCCTATGACCTGAAATTTATGGCGCCATAAGGTGGGGCTGGCGAAAACCCTCCCGGTGGCGAAGGATTCTTTTTGTTTTTTTTCAGTTAGACAGGGGGCCAAATTAGGCAAAAAGTGTTTTGCGTTTCACAAAAAACCCTACAAAACACACACATCAAAACACACCACAACCCCTCAACACACCACCATGCACACACACACACAACACACACACATCCACACACACACCCCACACACACTCACACACACCCACACACACACACACACAACACACACCCCCACACCCACACACACTTTTAAAAAAAAAATGTCCCCCTATTTACAGTACTTACCCCCCCGCCAGGTGGCTTCCCTCCCGGGTTTACATTGCAGTGTTACCCGGGCCAAAAAAAATTAAAAATGCCGCATTTCCCCCCCCCCCCCCACCCTTCCCCCCAGCTTGCTTGATCCCCACCATTTTAAAATTCGCAAACACTCCCCCTTTGGGGGGCGCTTTTCCAAACCCTGGCCAATCATCGAGAAAAGCGTATGTTTCCCCGGGGGCCGCTCACATGACTGGGTTTAACCCCCCAACATTCTTTCGCTGCATTAGACAGCAGGAGGGTTTTAAAACTATGTGGGGTTGTTATTTTAAAAACCCTTTTTTACCGAAAACAGAATTGTGATTTTAAAAGGTTTGTTGGCTTTTAAGCCCAAAATTTTTTGACAAAGAACACATTTTAATACGTGTTTGGCTATCGATGAGATTTTTTTTCAAAAGTGGGGCCGAAGCAAAAAAAAACCATCACCTTGATTGTTGGAGGGGTTTTGGGGGACAGCTAAAGCCATTTTTTAAAAAAAAAAGGCTTTCATTTTCTTAAGGGCGAGGTAAAAAGGGCTGATTCGTATTTGAAACTTTTTTTGCTTTTCCCCCAAAAAAAATTTTCTTATTTTGGGAAATTCAGACTTGATTGTTTGGTTAACTACAGTTTTTAAGTGTTCATGTACAAGCAAAACTTTTTTTTGATTTTGTATAACTTTTTCTATTTTTTCCAATTCAACCATTTTTTTCCCCCTTTAATTGGGGCCCTTATCAACTAAATTGGCGATTTTCGAATTTTTCTGGAAAACAAAGATAGGGCTGGGGCAGATTTTTATTTACACCCTACTAGTAGGGAGAGATTAGTGCGAACCACACTATCTAAATTAAAAAAATGCTTCAAAAATAAAAATGGCGGGGTACTAACAAACTGGCATTCCAAGCCGGGATGGAAAAGGGAAAATAAACTTTTTTTGTGGCAAAAAAGGAAAGTAAATTTAAATCTTTGTTGTGGGAGGAAACCGCGGTGAATTTTAGCCTTGCTAAAGCTACTAAAAATTACCGTTAAAAGCTGGAACGCCTTTTTTTGGGGCAAGAAAAACTGAAAGTAAAATTCCCCTTGCTGACTGCACTATAAAAAACCTTCATGGGGGGGAACGCCTATTTATAGTACAAGAGGGCTGGGGGTAAAACCCTTTTTTGCTTTTAAATAACCTTTTTCTTTTGCGGTGAACGCCTATTTATATTAGCAAGGGGGCTGCGGTAAAATCCGTTTGCTTAATTAACCGTTCATGGGGAAAACGCCTATTTATGTAAAAGGGAGGGCTACGGAAAAATCCCCCTTTGGCTATAAATACCGGGCCCTGCTGGAACCCTTATTTTAGCAGCAAGAGGCTGGTAAAACCCGCCTTGCTAAAAAAACCCGTTCATGGGGGAAACCGCCAAATTTAAAATTAGCAAGAGGGCTACGGTCCCGGCCTGTCCCTTGCTATGGCGGCCCAAGGGGAAGGAAAACTCCTCCCCCCCCCCTGCCCCTCCCCAACCCCACGCAGGGGGGGACGCCCCCACCCCCACCCCACGCACGCCCCGTTCCTCCCCAAAACCCCACCCCACCCCCCAAAACACTTAATCTTTCCCTAAAGTCATTCACAATTCACCCTTTAAGTCTTTCACAATTTCTTCCTTAATCTTTCCCAAGCCCATTCAATCCCCAATTTTAAAAGGTACCCCTCAAGTCTTTTACAATTTTCTTTTTCCCTTTTTAATCACCCAGCAAAGTTCTTCCCCTTAAAGCCCCTTCCTCAAGAAAAACCAAGTCTTTTTCTTTTTTAAAATTTTTTTCCCCTTTTTCTTTTCTTTTTTAAATTTGTTTTTTTTTTTTAAATTTTTTTTTAAAAAAAAATTAAAAAAATTTTTTTTAAAAATTTTTTTTTTAAAAATTTTTTTTAAAAAAAAAAGGTATTTTAAAAATTTATTAAAAAAAATAAAAACTATTTTTTTATCTTAAATAGTAAAATGTCTGATAAGTACAAACACCCTCAAAAAACGTGTCATCTGAGAATGTCTTGTTTCAGCTTTTCTCTCATAGATTTTTAAAGGAAAGGGTTTTTAAACATCCGAACAACCGCTTTGATTACAATTCGGGTCAAAGGAAATGCCTTTTATAGACTCAAATTTTTTAATTTTTTGGGACCCCCACATTTTAAAATACCCCCTGATCTATTTTTATTAAAAAAAAAATTTAAAAAATTAAGTTTTTAAAATATTTTTTTCCATTAAAAGGGAAATCAAAATGCCTTTTTTTTTTTTTTTTTATTTTTTTTTGGGGGTTTTTGGCTGGGGGTTCCCTTTTTCCCTCATTTAGGGGGCTCAGATTTTTTTGATATTTTCGTTTCTGTTGCCATTGTGTAAATTTTATAGCCTAAAACTGCCCCCAACAGCAGAAAAGGGCCCCCAAAAAATGGCAACAGTTTTAATTAAATTTTCCCATGAAGATTTTGGGGGCCCTTTATCACAGGGGGGTTTTAACCGGGCTTAATCAACTTGTTCGGGCGTTGGGGGTTTTATTTTTTAAATGTGAGCCCTTTCTGTAACTTTAATTTTTTTTTGTCTTTCCCTTTTCAAAATTTTTTCCCTGTTTTCAAAAAACGCCCAGGTTTTTTAAATGGCCTTCACCTGTTTTCAGCTTTTTCTCGGATTTTCGGGTTTGGGTTTTAACTTTCTCCACCTGATTAAAAGGTTTTCCGGGTTTTTTGATGTTTTTTCCAGCTCTTTTAATTTTAAAGGGGAAAAAAAATCTATAAAAATTAAAAGTTATTAATCCCATGTTTAAATGG
This sequence comes from Conus ventricosus, assembly GCA_018398815.1. NCBI lineage: Eukaryota > Metazoa > Mollusca > Gastropoda > Neogastropoda > Conidae > Conus > Conus ventricosus. The sequence continues at coordinate 5,755 of JAFLJL010013183.1, forward strand.
CGATAAAAATTTTCCAAATTAAAGTATAGATCCCCACCCTAGAACTCTAATGACTTGTTAAAACGGTTTTCTTGCTTTAAAATTTCATACATAAAATCTTGTTCAGAATCAAGGGGAGCAAATTTTCGACAATTTTTAGTGTACAAATTTTAAAAACCTTTTTGGGCCCACCCCTTTTCACCATTCAGACCCCAGCTGCGCTTCATACCTTTTAATGATATTTTAAAATGTTTTGGGCGGCGACACGGGTTAAATTTTGTTCAAGCTAAATTTCATTCCGGGGAACTTTTTTTGGTTTTTCCCACAGGGCTGCCAAAGAAACAGCCTCCCCTTTTTTGGGGGCATAATAGTTTGGTCATCAATTTGGGTTCATTCAAAATTTTTCAGGAAGGTTTAGGCTGCCTTGTAGCGGTAGGAATTTCACTGTTCATGTTTTTTAATAATTAAAATTATTTTATTTTAAAAAAAATAAAGCACCAAAAAAAACGTTGCTAACCTTGTTAAAAATTCTGCTTTTTTGGAGGCCTAAGTGTGGGATACTAAATGTTTTGGTAAAAGCTTTTTAAGAAAAAAACCAGCAATTTTGGCAAACAAAAACTTTGAGGATTCAAAAAAGCAAATTTGCTATCATTGCAGCTTGGGTTGCTACAAAGTTTTTTCTATTTTAAGCAAGGAATAATTCCAGACAAAAAAAAATTTGTAAAAAAAATCCTTTAAAAAAAATGGCTTTCACTCGCCCAATTTAAAGATAGGGGGGCGCTGTGGTGAATGCGCTTGCTTTTAGCGGGAAATAAATTTTTGCATTTTTAAACTGCGGGATGACGGGGAGAAAAAAAAGACTAACAAAGCTATGGTCAACCCAGCAGCTGCACAAGGGCGGGCCCATTTAAAAACAGAGACTTGACGTTAATTTTATTTAAAGACACACTGAAAGAACAGGGGAAAGCAGCTTACCCTATTTAAAGGTTTTTTACAAACAATAAAACAATATTATCAGTAACAGGCCCCAAACCCGGGCCAAATTGCCCCCCCCCAAAAAATTTAGTGACTTTTTTTCAACCCTCAGAAAACAAAAAATGCAAGAAATCGCTTTAATTTTCCTTTGGTATGACCGGTGTGTATTTTTTTTGCGCATAATATTGGGGTTTAATAAAAAATAACAAAATTATTATTTGCCAAAAAAGGGTATTGGAAGGGCATCACAGCAATTTAAAAAACTAAGCCCAAACAAACGGGAGTCATGAACAAACACAAAGGGAAAGGTTTTTCCCCCCAAAAAGCCCATTTTTTGGGAAATTTTTTTTTACCTGCGCCCAAAAAGAAAAACAAAAACCGCACTTTTTGGGTCAAAAAACTCCCCCAAAACCCCCCCATCAAATGGATCTTCTATATTTTACCCCTGATAGGAATTTTCGGAAAAGATTTAAGTCCCCACTTACGGCTTACCCAACTTCAAATACAAAATCGGAAAAACCCTTAACACAAAAGAGTGGGTTCGCTGTTTCTGTCGCTATACAACGAATACCCAAAAAAGGCCCCTTTTTCTTATTTCCCCGCATGATTTAAATTGATGAAAGGGAAAAAAATTTTAAAGGCCAAGTGAAAAAACAAAATTTTTGTTAAAACACAGAGTTACTATTTGAAGAGGGGATTCCGGGTTCACAGATCACAGGGTTTTAAATTTTAAAAAAGGGGCAAAAAAATTACCGAAAGACTTTTCCCACCCGTACAAAAAGAGAGCTTAGTGACAATTCTCGCAACACAGAAAAGGGGTTTGGACTGCCCTCATTTGCGCGCAAGAATTTAAAAAGAATTTTTAAAAGGGTAAAGCCATAAAGCAATCAAAAGAAAACAATAAATGTTGCTAAGGGGAAAGGCCTTTCATCCAGCAAACTATTACCATTTGGATTGAAAAATAAAGGGACCTTTAATTTTTCCGGGGGGAAACAGAAGGGGGCACTCGCCCTCAGGGCAAACCCCATCCATTTTGGGGTGTTTATCCCTATGAAAAAAAAAAGAATTGTAAAAATTTAATCCCCCGTGTATTATTTTCGAGAAACTGACACAACCCAAAAAAAACCCCCCTCAAAGATCTTTTGTGAAAGAAAACTGCAAACCAGACACATTTTTTTCTTTTTTAATTTACGTAAATTATTTTATTTTAAAAAAAGGAAACCAGAAAAGGAAACGGCAGGAAAAGAAACAAGAATGGTAAAAAGGGAAAAGAACCCTTAAAAAGAACGGGGGAAACAATTTTATGCGTGTAAGCTTAAATTAAAAGGGAAAAAATTTTTGGGGATTAATCAATGCATGCAAATCATCCCCGATCAACCCACAACTCAAACCCCCCCAAAATTTGGGGAAAAAAAATATCTTTGAAATAATAAAAAAAAAAATTTGAACCGTCAAGCAAACAAGAAAAAAGATTTAAATGAATTGGATGAGGCCCATTTTAACGACTTTTAAAAAAAAGTTGATGAAAAAAAAAAAACCCCCCCCGTTTATGCGGGGTTTTCCAGTGCCCAATTGCATATGAAAACCCCCCGGGTTAACAAACACCCCCCTTTTTGGGGTTTTGTTTTATCTAAAAGACTTCTTTGGTTTCAACCCGTTTTGTTTTATCTCAGGGAGAATTTGATCCAGGGTTTTTCGGGTTTTCATGATGAAAAGTCGTATTTCCAAACCCAAACTTTTTTGTATTGTCATTTGGGAAAGTTTTTACTCACAACCTGCGAATATTCCCTTTGTTTCTTAAAAGATTTTCTCCTGGGTCGAAATACTGGGACATTTTTGACCTTAACCCCAACAAACCCCCGTTTTCCTTTCCAGATAATTCATCCTTCATCTTTCCCAAAACCTTTTTTTAATAGTAATTGAATGCAAAAAGGCGAATCTTTTGGGAAAACGGACGTGTCATACCATTTCCCCATGCCCGTTTAGCCACTTCTAAATTTCCCTGTCTTTTAAAAGAGTCTTCAGTAAAATATCTAAAAACAAAACTATCGGGATCGGGGTTTAAAACACTCTGGACTCGGGGTACGAGGGGTTAAAAGTAGTCATAAAGAAATTCTTTAAAATCAAAAGCTTTGATAAATTTTAAAACATTTAAAACCCCAAAAAATACGGCTTTTCTAATTTTGGGCTTTCTTTTTTTCATCATTTGGCCCCAAAAAAAAGGGGGTAAAGGAATCTTCTAAAGTCCCGATAATTAGGTTTTTTAAATCCCTTTAATTTCTTCGTTCTCTCTAGTTTCCCCTTTTGACATCCTTTTTGCTTGGGGCGGATTTTCCATAGTCTTTCCAAAACGGGTGGTTTTTAACACTTTAAAATCCCTTTTTTTGAAACAAACTGTGATTTTGTTTTGAGATCATTTTTCTTCATGTTGATGGTTTTTATGAACTGTTTTTGATTTGAAAGCATAATACGATGAACAGCGCAACTTTTTAAAACCCTGCCCCTTTAAAAAAAAATTTTAAATCTGTAATGACAAACATAATTTTTTTGCCCCCCCAAGATTAGGCACAAGTTTTTTGTGGTTCTCTTGGATCCACTTTAACTTTCCCGCTTTCTAATGGTAGTCATTGGCAGGGCCCCTGGATTCATGGAGGATATCTAAATCAACTTTTAGAAAAAAACCAACGCTGTTGGGCAGGCGTTAAAATGCCCAACCACTTTTAAGCCTTTTGAATTTTAAATTTGGATCGCCGCCCGTTAAAATTTTTAAAGTTCGTAAAGGAATGGGTTGCGCCAAAGCCCCAAACCCTACAATTGTTTGCAACTAAAAACATGAATAGTTAAAACCTTTTTCCCCCGGATCATAAGGGTCCAAGTATTTGTTGTTGCTTTACAAAATGATGCGACGCCAACTAAATTCCCCCACGCAACCCCTTTTTAAACATCGAAAACATTGGGAAAACGACAAAAATCAATCTTTTCTCCCGTAAACTTTTAAAAAAGCGTCCCCAGCCCCATCCCCCCCCGCAGAAATGTTTAAAGCCAGGATCCAAGCTGTAATTTTTTCATGCAGGTCTTTTTTATAATTTTCAAAAAAAACCGCCAACAAACATGTAACAGCCCTCAAGTAGGGGGGGAAAATGATGTTCCCCCCATCGTTTTAAAAATCTAACTTCTGCCACGCATCTTGAAACATGCTGGTAATCAGAACGCTGACCCCCCTTTCCTCCCAAGGAAAAAAAAAAAGCGCCTTTAGGGGGAATAGTCTTTATAAACCCCTTTTCCCCAAATGTTTTGTACTCATAAGGGGAAAAACCCCCTTTTTAACGAGAGTTGGGTCAAAAATTCTTTTGTTTTTTGGCAGGACTTTTTAAGGGCATAGCCAGTGCCTCTAATGACCCATCATGGTTGGGAAAGAGTCGAGAAAGACATATTATTTAGATTAAAGCAAAAAGTACTTTTTTTGATGACCGGGGCCCAAAGCATGCTACCCTGAAGGGGGCTGGGTTTTTTTCTTTCTTTTTAAAAAAGGGGATCCTAAAACCCCCCAAGTTGGGGAAAGAAAACAGGCAGTTCCCCTGTCTTTTTGGGCCCAAAATTTATTTGAAGATTGCATTTTTCTTTTGGGGGGCTCCACCCCTAAACTTCCCCACTAATTTTGGGTCATGGGCCCCTTACTGGGGGTTTACACTCTTTGGGGGGTTTGCTCTAAAAAAAACCCCAAATCCAAAAATGCTTGGGTGAGTCCCTTCTGGGTTTTTGTCTTTTTAGGGGCCATTATGATTTCAGATTTAAATTTTAAATTTTTAAAAACAAAGGGGTTAAAGCACTGCTGCTGCGTTTTTAAAATGTTTCTGCAGCCCCTGGCCCTAAATAAAACGGCTCTAAAAAACCCATCCGACCTAACCAAAAATAAGGCAAAAAAACAAAATTTTAAAGATTACTCCCTTTAAAACGGGGGTTTTTTGAAGTTTTTGTGGGGCTGGGCCCCCATAAGGAACAATGATTATTCAAAAATTTTGCGTAAAAAAACAATGGTTTAATTTTGGGATCCGTTTCCATTCTTAAAAAAACCCTTTTGAAAACCGGGGGGAGGGTAATTAGTTCCTTTACGAATCTACAGAAAAATTTTAAAAATGTTTCTTATGTTCGCTCGCGCTTTTAACAGAAGGCATTCCCGTTAAACATTTTCTACAGAATTCTTGTTTATGCCCAATTTTGAAGTATGCGCCAATAATCTGCTCATTGTGCGTATCAATGTGTAATGGGGCAGCCCTGCTGGCGAAAACATTAGGAGTAATCCACATGACTTTTGGCTGGTTCGCCTATTGTTGGACTGTTCTTGGACACTTTAATTGGCACCAAATTTGTTTCCTCATCCCATGTGTATACATTAACAGTTATTGGGTTGTTTTGTTCTTCAAACTGATCAATTTGGTCTACACTAACAGGAAAGGATATTCCACTAAAGTTAAGATCATTGATGTAAGGGTGATAGTTAGATACTCTCTCTGCGTTTTTGCGGGCGTGATGCAGCCTTGCAAGAACACACCACATAAAACATTTGTTGTCTGAATTCTTTATGTTTAGAACTGCTCTTTTCGCTACCAACTCTCGAGGCAGTGGAATGTAAGACTTTGCCAACAATCGGTGCATACTTAGCCTGTTTTAATCTAATCTCTAAAACTTCGCCCTCTGACCACCAGAGCCTCTCATTTTGGCTTCTTCAGCGGCAGCGTCAAACTGTGTAAGCAGTTCGTCTGCCCAACCGGTGTTAAGTCGTTATGAGAAAGAATAGTCTGTTGTTTAGTTGAAACCCAGACTTCTAAATTTTCTTCATTTATTGTTATATAGTCGATTAAAACAGCTAACATTACTTTAACTGGCGGGTCTATTGTTAGTTTTACTTGGAACTTGAGAAATAGCATGTACAACGCTTGCCTGTACTTTGTTGGGTCAATGACTTCTAAATCAATATCATTCAGTGCTCTTGATAAACGCTCTCTCTCAAGCATTCCTTCAAAAAATTCGTCTTGCCCTTCATATATCTTAGCCATGTTGAGCTTCTTTTCTAACTCAAAATATTTATTTAAATTAAAAAAAAATACTTAATCAAACCAATATCGACGGTCTTTTTGCGCTTGGACTCATAAACTAAAGTATAAACACCTTTTGGGGTTGTTAGTGTGAGCTGTTTAGAACAGAGTTTAATGTTTTCGTTTTACTTTTTTTAAGCATTCCTTTTTTATCTGCTCGGGTCTGGCTGTTGAGAAAAACTTGTCCCCGCCTTTCTTTGAAGATCAAACTTTTGTCTTTTGTAGTCATCAAAATCGGCCTGTAAACGATTAAATTCTTCATCCGTGATGTTTGAGTCAGCTAGTGCTTTATTTATTATCAGCCTGAAGGAACTAATTGCTTATTA
>JAFLJL010013184.1:0-16025 GCA_018398815.1 Conus ventricosus
GGTGGTGGGGTGGTGTGTTGGGTGTTTGCAAGCGCGCGCGCATTTTTGTGTGGTGTGTGGTGTGTGTGTGTGTTTCCTTAGTGCTGTATTAACTGTCAGCTTCTCCTTCTTCAGTCTTTTGATCTTTATAGGGAGCTTCAACACACGCAAACAGACAGACATGCATAACGCCCTTTTTTGTCTTTTCGTTACTGTCGTCTCCCCTCCCCCCCCCCCCCCCCCCCTTTCTTCTCCTGCTTTTATGACCTATTTCGCTGTCTTTGTTGCTGAAAATTCCTACGCTTTTTCTCTTCAACTTATATAGATGCCTAAGGAGGGAGAGAGACAGAGAGACAGAGACAGAGAGAGAGAGAGAGAGACAGAGAGAGAAGAGAGAGAGAGAGAGAAGAGAGAGAGAGAGAGAGAGACTTTTTGGTATTAATGGTACCCCCCCGTGCTCTGATATTTCGTAGTAATCCTCTTTTTTATTGTCGTTCAGTGTATTTTTTTGAGTACCTACTTTTCCCTCAAAAAGTCTTTACAGCCTTTTTGTTTTCTCTTTTGCAATTTACAGCTTGTATTTTGTCGGTTGTACTTGACAATTCTATTATGGTAACAGTTTTAATGATTTCAGTTCGTCGCTAGCTGTTGTAAACAATTTGCGTGTGTGGTGTGTGTGTGTGTGTGTGGTGTGTGTGTGTGTGTGTGTGTGGTGTGTGTGTTGTGTGTGTGTTTCTATTTTTTCCTTATTAGAATTCTTTTAGTGATTTTTTAAAGTAAACAAATCCGACCGTAATACACTAAACCAAAACGACTTTTTTGCGCTTAGCACTGCCAAATTTATGTTTATTTTTAAAATAGCAATATTTAGACAGATTTACTGTGCATACGTGAGGTTTTGTCCCCTGCGACAGTAGTCGTTCTTTTTTGTTTGCGTGGTGATGACTCCCCCTTCCCTCCTCCTCCCCCACCCCCACTTCCGAGCCCTGTGTGGTATGCTGGACTGTCATGAAATTGAAAACTGAAAACGAAATCTTAGGAAGTTCCATTAAATCGAGGTTATTTGTATTTGTTTTCTGTCCGTCTGTGTGTTTGTCTTTTGATCTCCCTTGTATCCTTGGGTGGATCATCAGGTGTAGGCTCAAAGATTGTCCCCCTACATTTTATACTGTTTGCATAATGTCTTTAGTCTTTCAGCAACATTTTTTTCCTCCCCACACTTTCGTTTTGTTTCATTTACTATCCTTCGCTGGCTGCTTTGGGGTGCTGTTGGATTCTTTTTTGAACCCTTGGTGGTGAGAACACACGGTATTATGGACTGTGGTGTGTCTCTATTTGACGCCAGGAGCACAGACACAATCAGCCGTGTCTCACTGATGAGTTCCTATTCAGCAGACGAAAGGCCTCGAAGCAGGCAATACAACGCCTCGAAGCAGCAATACAAATAAATCTGCCTTCAAGATGGTTCTCTCATGCAGCTAGTGAAGAGTTTTTCATATTTATGATGTATATTCTTAATTATATGTTCCCATTTAAGTTTAGATCTTTGCCAAGTCATTACTGTGATGACGGAGGGGTTGTTGGCCTACGATTGTTTGCCCCCCCCCCCCCCCCCCCCCCAACTATTAGATTGTTCGTCTGACTTTATTCAAGTTTGAAAGGCTGTGTCAGTCTTGAATAAAATTACTATCTGTTAGATTTTCTTACGGGAGCAAGAGTTACCCTACTTGTTTACTGCTTGCTGAAATATTAGGATTCATATGCTTCTTTAATTCCGTCGCTCGTTCCACAACTCGCGCACGCGTGTAAGCTCTCTCTCTTACGTCGTCGTCGTCATTATCATGATCGTCGTCGTCATCACCATTATCATCATGGACTAAATTCTAAATGCACAAATATTCCCAATAATCAACTACCATATTTAGGTCAGATGAAAAAAAAAGAAACTTCGCAAGTTGAAAGTATACAACTAGACTAGATGCCACAAACATTCCCAACAGGTACCTTCAGATATGAAAAAAAAAAAACTTTCGCAAGTTGAAATGAATGAATGAATAACTAGATAAATAAATGGCAAAAAAAAAAGTGAACCCCCCAAAAACAAACAAAAAAAAAAACCAAAAAAAAAAAAAAAAAAAAAACCAACGTGGCGCACGGAGGCATGCAATGAACCCGTAGAACCTTAAACAGTCAGCTTGCCCTCTCTCTCCTTCGTCTCTCCCCTCTCACCTTCCGCCACCCCAGCCCCCACCCCACCCACCCCGAATCTTTCTAAAACCCCGCCCCCACCCGTTCCCTCCTCTGAACGGAGAGACAGTTTTGTCATCTTTCACATTGGAGTCCCTCCACCAGATCCTCCACTCCCCCGCCCCCCCCCCCCCCCCCCCATCCCCTCCTCCATTCTCCCCGAGTCCCCTGTGGTTTCGTCTGTCTGCCATTCATTGTATACCGTCGAAGGTTCCAGTCCCCCAAGAGTCGCAGGTTTCAACTTTTCTGACAGATGTGGACCTCCGTGTTGCCATGGTTGGAGATTGTAAGATTTTCTTTTCTCTCACTTGCTGTTACTCTCTCTCTCTCTCTCTCTCTCTCTCTCTCTCTCTCTCCTCTCTCTCTCTCTCTCTCTCTCTCTTCTTTCTATTTCTATTTTTCCATTTACGTTATCGTCGGTATCGTTATCATTGCTGTCGTCATCTTCATCGTCGGCGACGTCGTCGTCGTCATCATCATCATTATCATCATCAACAACAATAACAACAACAACTTCAACATCTCCCTCCTCTACTTCCCCTAATCATCATTATCATCTTGTTCTGGTTCTTGTTCTTGGTCTTCTTGTTCCTGTCTTGTTTTTCTCCTCCTCCTCCTCCTCCTCGTCCTCCTCCTCCTCCTCCTCCTCTCCTCCTCCTCCTCCTCTTTTCTTCTTCTTCTTCTTCTTCATTTTCTTTTTCTTTTTCTTTTTTTCCTTTCCCCTTCTTCTTCCGCTGTTTGCCGCCGCTGGTTTGTTGCTTCTACTACAACTATTTTCCCCCTTGATTCTTTTTTCCTAATCTTCTTCTAACGCTGCGCTTCTGTTGTTGCGGGCGGTTTCTACAAAACTAAAACCCACTACTTCTGGGGCTACAAATCCTTATCCTGTCCTTATCATTCTTCATTTTTTTCCCTTGGGCCCTTTTTCCCTTCTTTTTTGTTTTTTACTTTTTCCCTTTCCCTCTCCTCCTTTTTGTTCCCTTTTTAAAAAATAATTAGCATCCTACATCTAAAACTTGCGGGGACAATTGCTCCGTAGACGATTTGGGTATTCCATTAATTTTTTTTTCCGGGAAAATTTGGGAACGAGTGAAAGGATGGTTTTCCCATTACATAATATCGAAAATCTTTTTCTAAAAAAAGCAAAGACCCAAATTTTCCTTTTAAAGCAGGCGACATAAAATCATTTAAAACCTTGTATAAACTACTGGAAATGTTTGGTAAAAATTGGGGGTTTATATATAAAACCCCGGAAAAAAACCTAGCGCCTTTTGGGTTTGGGGAGCGTAAAAAATTCTGCTTTTTCTTTTACTTTGGACCAAATTTGGTAGGGAGGGGAAAACCCACAAAAATTTCAAAATTCTTGGAATAGGGTTTTAACCAACGATTTGAAAACTGGCAGAATAAAATTATTCAAAAAAATTTTTAGCAAACCGTGAAACCCATTTTTTCCCAAAAATTTGGGTGAGAAGAAAACTAACTCCTTGGGCAGAGTGGAAATTTTAAAAAATCGCTTTTTTTTATAAAAAACCCCACTATTTGAATTTCCTACCTAACCCCCTAACACTTTCTTTCAGTTTTTTCAAAATTACGTTACCAAATTTTGTGGGAAAAAAAAACCCAAAGCCCAAAATAAATAAGAAACTCTAAAATAAAAACCCCCCAACCCGGGGTTTTGGACTACAAAATTAAAAACGTTTGCTTCTTCCCTAAAATTTTGACTGGCTGGCAAAATTCAACTACAACCCCCAAAAAGGAAAACAATTCCCAAAATCTAACTTTCCACTTTTAAGCGATATTGAAAAAAATGGACCAAAATTTACTTTTTTCCCTTTTGTAAATCAAATGGTATTTTGGGAACACGGGTTTTTATGGCGTACAAACATTTTTTTCTACAAAGTTAACTGAAGACATCTTTGAACCCCCTTGCGGAACCGTCTTTTAAAAAAACCGGGAATAAAAATTGGGGAAAAAGCACTATTTCGGGAAAAGAAAGGTTTCAAAAAGGGGCTTAAAATTGCATTGCTCTTTTTTTTCCCTGGACAAGGGGGCCATTTTTATTTCTTACGAACAGTTTAAACAAAAAGTATGATGTAAACATTAATATTGTCACTTTTTCGGTTTTAAAAGGGGCAGCTTTTACTGAATATAAAAAAAAAAACAAAAATAAAAGTGAAAATAAAAATAAAATGTTTAAAATATGCATGTATTTAAAAAATTTTTTAACGCCCATTTGAAAAGGGTAAAGGGAATTTTTTAAGAACATTTTTATAGTTTAACATAACCCCAAACCGAAAATCGGGTTACGAACTGGGAAAAAAAACGAACTTTGAAAAGGACGGGAAAAAACTGTTTTTCTTTTCCTGGAAAAAATTTCTGACAAAAAAAAATAAAAGGGGTACATTTAAAACGAAAAATACACAGAGGGTTTTGGAAACTAATTTTGGGTTCTAAAAAAAAATGGGTGTATTGAAAAAGCGATTTTTTGAAATTTTTCTGTCCCCTTTTGTTAAGGACAAAAAATTACCCCATATTTTTTGGTTTTTGTACGGTAAAACCCAACTTTTTTTGGGAAAACGCTGGGGGGTTTTGATAAATTTGAAAAAGGGTATGTGTGCATTTAATTTGCAAAAACCCGAACCTTAATGCCATTTTAGGATTTGATAAAGATATACATATAGACCTTGTATTTTTTTTATTGTATTTTTTGGGAAAAACAAAATTTTTATCATTAGAACGAACAAAAACACCCAGGACCCCAAGTTTTTCTTAATAAAGCGAAATACGGGATATAAAACAAAGGGAAAAATTGCTGGGAAAAAAATTTGAATATAATGATTTCCTTCCCCAAAAAGGGGGCACCCAAAAAATCCCGGCCGGGGGAAATTTCGGGGGGCTAAAGAATAAAATTACAAAGATTATACTTTTAAACCTTATACCGGTAACAAGCATGTTTAAATAGTCCCCCCTAAAACCCTTTAACCACCCCCCAAAAAAAACCCCCTTTTGGGAAAAAATAACAAAACCCTTTAAATATAAAAATTGTATGTTTTGAATGTATAAAATGTGTGAAAGAACATATTTGTTAAATTTTAATGAATATATAATTATATATCTGTGTGTATATATAAAAAAAAAATATTATAAATATATATATATATATATTTTATATAAAAAATTTTATAATATAAATAAAACAACTATTTTTCCCAAAAAAAAAAAAAACCGGGGAAAAAATTGAAAGGGCTATTTTTGGGGTGAAAAGGGGAAATTTACAATTTAAATGAACCATTGTGGGCAATTTTGTTTGGTCCAAGATCACGTGAAATAAAAAAAATTGTGTGAGCAACCAAAAATATCCCGCATTGGAGGGAAAAAACAAAAAAGGCAAACTGGTTGCGAAAAGTGGGCCCAACGTGCCCCACCATGCAGGGGCAAATTAAACCCCAACCGACAAGTAAAAACAAAATGCAGCCTTTTAAAAACTCGCAAATCAAGGTTCAAATAACGACTTGCCGTCGGGGAGCGCTACAGAAAAGCCAAACTAGGGAGAGAGGAACGCAATCCCCCTGGGGGCCAAACCTGGAGGGGGGGTGTGGATGCCGGGCCCGGGTCCCCAAAACATCTTAAACGTCCAAACCCCCAAACCATCATCGCCCTGAAAGGAAAAACCCAAAAAAATGCGAGTAAACCTGGAAACCCCTGTTTAACCCCCCCTCCCCCCCCGGGGGCCTTTCCCCCCGGGCCCACCACCCAAAAGGATCGCCTTTTTTGTTGAAACCCACTGGGGGAACCAGGGGGAAAAACCCACCGTTTAACCTGCTCGCCGGGGCCCCTGGAATCTCCACAACAAAATCCCCTCAACACTGTGGGGGGCGGCGTCTTCAGGAGAAGGGGCCGGAAATTTGGGCTCCCCCCACAGGGGGCCCGGGTACGGGACACCAAGAAAACCGGAAAGGGACGGGTTTCAGTGGGCACAAGCCCGAATAAAAAGGCACGGGGCAGCATGGGGACGCAAACGTTCTCAAATGAGAGCCTTTTTTTTGAAATTGACCAGGGCCCTCGGCGGTCAGAATTTTGGGCGTCCCCCCCGGGTGAAGGGTAGGCGTTTCCCGGTGGGGTAGAGCGGAACCCCGGGGAGGCCCGAACGTTTTAAAAGGGGTGAAATTGGCATTAACCCCGCCATAGGACCAAATTTTTTTCCCAAACTTTTGGCCCTTTGGTCGCGACGGGGTGTCAATGCACAGCCCACTTTCCCACCAGGGCCAGAACCCCATGTCTTTTCCCCTTTTTTTTGCGCAACACCCCAAACGGACTTTCCAACAGGAAAAATGCAAGACCACACACGCCGGGGGCCCCAACCCAGAAATTTCTTCACAAAACCAAACGTCAAGGCTGCCCGGGGCCCAAACCCTCATTCCCGTTTAAAAAACCCAAAATAGAACTTTTTGGGATGAACTTGGAAAAACTTGGGACCTCCCTTCGCCACGCCCCAAACCCCCAACCCCCCCGGGGCCAACTTCACCCGGCCCCATCGACCATGGGGTGGGCTAAAAATTTCCAAGGGGCCCATCAACCCAAAACCTGGTCCACCAAGGGAGCCCGGGTTGTCAAGAAATTTGTCCAATGAAAAAGGGGTGGCCACAAAAACCCCGGTATTGGGGAACTTCAAGCTTTTTTGGGTAAACGTGACCTTGGTTTTACCCACACAAAAGAATTTGCTGATAAACTTTTTTCCACACAAAAAAACCGGGTGAAAATTAATCAAATCCCCGTTGAATTTATTTCCCCCCTTTCCCCCCCTTTGTTCCTAATTTTAAGTGCCCAAAAAAATTTAAAATTCGCCCCCTAACCCTTTTCACTTGTTTTGCTTTCGCGTTTTTTTAAAAGGAAGTCAGAAATATTATATAAATAAATTTTAAAAATATATCAATATAATATATATATATGTTGGGGTTTGTGTGTAGGGTATATAGGGTATAGGGTATATATAAAAGTTTTATGTGTAAAATATTTGTATATGGTATGTATGAAAGTAAACTGTGTATAATTTATGTAAAGAAGGGTGGTGTGGTAAATATTTTAAAATGTGTATTTTTAAAATATGGAAAATTTTATGTACATTCATATGTGTGTAAAAGTAAAAATATATAAAAGAAAACAAAGAAAAATATGAAAAAATTTCAAAATTTACCCTAGGTTTTTGCCTCATTGCTCTCTCTCTCTCTCCCCCCCCCCCTTTTCTCTCTTCTCCCCCTCCCCCATCTCCTCTTTCCTCTCTCTCTTTTCCCCCATTCCCCCCTCCTCCTCTTTTCTCTCCCCTTCCTTCTCTCCTCTCCCCCACCCCCCCACGAAAGAGGCTGAAACCGGGGCCCTTAAAAATTTAGAATGGTATTGTAGCTGTGTTTAGTTTTGTTATTTCCTCTTTATTTTAACGTTTGTTTGGATTTGTTCTTTTTTTTTTATATTCTAAGGGGTTGTACGGTGTGGCCTTTTTTAAATTTTAAAAAAATGCAAAAAAAAAAAAAAAAAAAAAAAAAAACCAGACAGACAGAAAAGAAAAGACAACACCCAAAGAAACAGGGGAAGAAAGAAAGAGTGTTTAAAAGAAATTTGATTAAAAAAAAAAATTAAACAAAGGGAAAAAGAAAAAAAAGAGAGAAAGAAAAAAAACCAAAAAACAAAAGGAAGAAAGGAAAGAAAAAAAGAAAGAGAGAGAGAGAGAAAAGAGGGGGAGGGAGAGAGAGAGAAAGAGAGAGAGAGAGAAAAGAGGGGAAAAATATTAAGAAAAAAGTTCATCAAAAAAACAAAAAATTTCCCAAAAACACTCGTTTTAAAAACCCCCAATTTTTTTTTTGGGTTTTTCCTTCAAAAACCAAAAAAAAAAAAAAAAAAAAAAAAACGACAAAGAAAAAAAAGACCTTTTTTTTCTGAAGCTGCCAAACCGGGGCCCCCAAAAAGACAAAAAACCCGAAAAAAAAAGAAGGGAAAAGGGAAAAGAAGAAAAAAGAAAAAAGGTGGGATGAAAAGGGAGAGAAAAAAAAAAAACCCAAAAACAAAAAAAAAACCCAAAAAAAAACGAAAAGAAATTTTTAAAGAAGGAAAAAAAGGAAAAAGAAAAAAACCAAAAACCCAACAAAATTCAACCCCATTGCCGTTGCCCTTCCCCTCGCCCATCTGGGAGCAACAAAACCCCCCCAAAACCCCTCCCCCCCTCCCCCCCCCCCCCCCCCACCCACCCCACCCCCCCCCAGCCCTTCCCCTTCCCTTCCCCCACATCAGCCCAAACCCCTCTGCCCCCCCCCCTTCCCCACTCCCCCCTTTCCCCCCCCCCCCTCTCCCCCCCCCCTCCTGCCCCCTTTTTCCACACACTCCCCCCACCCACCGACCCTCCGCCATTTCCCCCCCTTCCCCCTCAACCCACACCCACCCCACCCCCCACACCCCTACTCACCCTCTTCTCCCCTTTCTCTGCTTTATTTCTTTTTTTCCCTTTTTTCCCCCCCCCCCCCCAACCCCAACCCCCCCCTTTCCTCCCTCCCTCCCCCCCCCCCCCCAACCTTCTCAACCCCCATTTCCCCCTCCCCTACTACTCTACACCACATCCCCACCCCCCCCCCCCCCAAACCCCCAACCCCCCCCCTTTTCGAGAGGGGCGGGGTTTCCCCCCCTTCCAAATTTCCCCGTGCAAGGCACAAAGCGCAGAAAAGGCGGGAAATTTAAAACGGGTTTTGGGGAAAATGGGCCCCGTTTTCCCTTTGAAAAAAAAAAAAAAAAAAAAAAAAAAAAAAAAAAAAACGAAAAGAAAAACCTCTCTTGACAAATTTTTTCCCCCGGGCTCCGTCCGTTCCAGAACGCCCATCCTGATGAATTTGGGCAATAATGCCCAAAACAAATTCCATTCAGCCTTCCCCCCCCCCCCTTTCCTTCCTCTCCCTGGGGTTTTCTTCTTCCTGAGGGGGGAGTTTGGGGGGGGGGGGGGGGGTGGGGTGAGAGAAGGGGGGGGGACGGGGGTGGGGGGGAAAGGGAAAGGGGGTGTTCCCCCCTCTCCTCCCCTCCCTTTTCTCTCCTTTTCCGTCTTTCCCCCTCCCTCTCCCCCTCTCCGTCCTCCTTTCCCTTTTTTGGTCTGGAATTTTTTTTTCAAAAAAACGACTTGTCCGCAGAGCCAACTTAAAAAAGGGGGGGGAAAAAAAAAGCGCGCGGGCCCGTCTGCCGTCGGTTGGGTTTGGTTTTGGGAAAACGTGAAAACACAACCTCTGGGAAGGTTTTTGGGGGCGGGGCAAACCGGGAATTGGGGTTAAGGGGGTCCCCGCTTCTCCCCCCGGGGTCCGACAGTCAGGGCTGTTTTGGTTACCCCCGCGGGGGGGGAGGGGGTTTGTCCCCGGCCCAAAAAGGCTATACGAGGGGGGGCGGGGCCCTTTTTTTTGAAACTCTTTTTCTCTCTGTGTCGTTTCTGTCCTGTTTCCTGTCCCAAACCCCTCTGTCTCTGTTTTTCTCCTCTCCCCTTTTCTCTCTCCCGTCCCTCCTTTCTCTCACTCCCCACTTTTCTCTCTCTCTCTCCCCCCTCTCCTTTTCCTCTCCCTCTCCTCTCCCCTCTCCTCTCTCTCTTTTTCTCTCCCCCCTTTCCCCTCTGTTTTTTCTGTTGGTCCCCTTTCCTCTTCCCCGTTTGTTGTTTTGTTTTTTCCCCCTTTTTTTCCCCTTTTTTCCTTTCCCCCCCCCCCCCCCCCCCCTCTCTTCTCCCTTTCCCTTCCCCCTCTCTCTTTTCCTCTGTCCCCCCTTCTTTCTTCCCCCACCCTTTTTGGCCTTTTTCCTCCCCCCCTCCCCCTCTCTTTCCTTTCTCTCTCTCCCCCCTCTTCCCCCTCCCTCTCTCCCCCTCCTCTCCCTCCCCCTGTTTTTTTTGTCCTGTTTTGTTCTTCCCCGGGGTCTTTTTTTCTTTCCCCCCCCCCCCCCCCTCTTTTTTGGTTTTCTTTCCTTTCTCTGTTTTCGTCCGTTCTTTTTCTCCTTTTTCCCCTCTCTCTCTCCCCTCTCCTCCCCTTTATCTCCCCCTCTCTCCCTCCTCTCTCGTTTTTGCTTTGCCCCTTTTTTTTACCCCGTCTGTTTTTCTTCGGTTTGGGGCTTTTCCGGCGTTTTTTGGGGGTTTTTTTTTTTTTTTTCCCTTCTTTTCCCTGTTTTAAAACCCTTTAAAAATTTTAAAGAAAACCTTTTTAGAAAAGGGTTTTTCTTTCGGTTTTGTTAATAAAATTTCTCAAAAAAAGGAAAAAAAAAAAGGTTGGGGGTAAAATCATTTTTTTCCAAACCGGGTTTTGGCCCCTGTTTGTTTTAAGGTTTTTTTTTGAAATTTGGTTGATGGATTTTTGTGGTGTGTTTTAAACCCCCGCGGCGCCCCCCCGGTTTTTAAGGTGGGGGGTGGGGTGGGGGTGTGGTTTTGGGGGTGTTGTGTGTGTTGTGGTGGGGTGTGTGTGGGGGGGAAAAAGGAATTTTTTTTTTTTAGGGGGGGTTGTTTTTTTAAAAAAAAATAAATTTTTAAAAAAAAAATTTCAGGGTTTAAAACGGTTTCCCCGGTTTTGTCCCCTTTTTTTTTTTATATAGTTTTTTTTTCGGAAAATAATTTTTTGCAAACAAGCCATTTTTAAAAAAATCCTTTCATTAAAAAGGCTTTCCAAACCCGATCCCCCCAAAAGGGGCTTTTTTTCCTCACCCAAAATTTAAAAAAAACCCCGGGGTGAATTTTTAAAACAGTTGTTTGGGTTTTAATTTTTTTCACAAAATTGAATCCCCCCCCAGAAAAGACACTCGGGCCCTTTCTTTGTTTTTTGTGTGTGATTTTTTTTGATTTTTTACTTGCTTTGTTTGTTTGTTTTTTTTTCGTAATCAAATTTCACACTCTTAATAAAACTACGGAATTTTCCCTTTGTAAGAAAAAAAAAAAAACAAAAAAATTATAACAGTGCAGAATTTTTAGTTTAACTCTCCCCTTTGGGGCTACCAAAAGAAAAAAACCAAAAAAGCCCATAAACCCGTTTGATTTTGTAATAAAACCTTTTTACCCCCTTCACCCTACCTCACCCCCCCCCCCCTTTTCCCCTTTCCTGCCCCCCCCCCCCCCCCCCCCCCCCCCCCCCCCCCCCCACCCACAAAACACACACCGTTCCGGGTTCTTTCCCCGGGAGGTTTTTGCAAATTTTTCGGTAAAGAAAATTCTGCCGGGCAATTTTTTTTTTTTTTTTTTTTTTTTTTTTGCTGAAGGGCCTTTTTTTACCACAGGAAAATAAATTTAAAACCCGCTTTTTCTACACGAAAAAAAATAAAAAAAAAAAAAACGTTTCTGGGTTATTTGAAAATTTGGGTGCTTTTTTTTTGAGGGGTAAAAGCCAAAACAAAATTTTCTTCCCAAACAAAAAAAAAAAAAAAAAAAAACCCTGCTCAGTGCCCACATTTTTCTGCCCCAAAAATTTGCCCTTAAAAATGGGTTTGATACTTTTTGTCATTTAAAGTTTTTAAATTTTTTTTTCAATTATACTTTTATCGCCATTTACCCCTCCAAATGACTCACAGTTTCAAAAAAAAACATAGCGGATGTTTTTTGAAGCGTATAATTATGGGCTTGTAGTCTGCACGCCGTGGAAAAAGCTTTGCTTTAAACTTTTATTCCCCAAACTGGTTTCCCGAATCCACATGAAGCTCTCTCCCCTCTCTCTCCCCCTCCCCATCTCTCCTCTCCCTTTTCTCTCTCTCTCTCCCCCCTGCTCCCCCCCTCCTCTCTCCCCCCTCCCTTTTCCTTCCCCCTCTCCTTTTGACTTTAAAATTTTTAAAAAACAAGCTAAAGATGGTTTCGAATGTGAAACAAAACCAAAAGAAACACATGTCTTGCAAAAGTGGAACAGTATTGACGAAAGGAGAAAATTCTAATTTTACTGCACTGGGGAAGATGAAATTTTAGGCAAAATGTTTTTTTTTTTTTTCCAGTTTGAAGTAAACCCAAACAAAAAGGCTGCTTCTGATTATCATCCATGACAAAACATGAAAAACATATTTGAAATTCCTTACAGAAGGGACACACACACCCCCCAAGCGCGCGCCCCCAACACGCCCACACACCACACCCACACCACACACAACCCCACCCCAAACACACACACACACACACAACCCACACCAAAACACACACCCAACCCACACTACTAAATACTACTAAAAAAAAACCCTTTACCCACACAAACCTCCCCCACACACCCACACACACACACACACACACACACACCCACACACACACACACACACCCAAAGCACGCACGCACGCCCACACACACCACAAAACACACACACACCCACACACACACACACACCCCAAAACACACACACACACATAAAACACACGCAGAAGGCCCGGCCGATCACAATTTTGTGAGTGCATTTTAAAAGCTATATAAATGACTAACCCATTCCTCGCACGTGGTGGGGAAACAATATGATTTTTACCCTCATCGCGTGAAAGCGCGGTGGTCGAATAAATCCCAGTTTTTTGTTATCATAGTACTCGGTTTTCAAGACACCCGCATGTGCCCCCGTTTTTTAAACGTTTTTGCACTCTTTGATTTAAAGTTTATTAGGGAATAACTTTGTGAACTTTTTGCTGGCGATTTAAAAAAGAGGAAGATTTTATTGCCCCTGTTAAAACCCCCCCCCCCCCCCCCCCCCTTTTTCCAAAAAAACCTTCTTGGTAATGACAAAACAATACTGAAGTATTAAAAAATCAAAGGGGTTTTCCCCGATCCTAAAATTTTTTTATGTTTTTTACTATTTACAAAGGACTTTTTGTAGTTTTTAAAGGGCCCCAACTCCCTTTTTCCTGTCTTCTTTTTATAAGAAAATTTTGTGTCCCTTTTTTAGGGGTTTTTTTTTAGGGTGCCGCTGGGGTTCTGTTTTTGGGCCCCCCCCCCCCCCCCCCCCCACCGCCCCCCCCCGGGGCCCGAAGAAAGGCAAAATAAGGGTTTTAATCTCCTTTTGAAAACGAAAAAGAAAGGGGCCGACACACAAAACTGCCAGTTTTCCCTTCGAACATTCCCCCTCCCCCAGTGGGAAGGACCACGAAGGACAAAGAAGGTTCCCGCTGTTGCCCAGTCGGGAATTTTAAGTTTTAAAGTCTTAACACCCGTCTTTGTTCCCTTTCCCCCCTTTTCCCCCTGTCCGCGCCCCCCACCCCTCCCCTCCCCCCCCCCCCCCCCCCCCCCGGGCCCCATTCCCTCTTTCGGAATCAAGTTTTTTTAAAGACAGAAAAAAATTTTTTGCCTTTCACTTTTCTCCTAACTACTTTTTTATCAACCCCGAACATGCACGTTGGGGCGCGCGCGCGTGCACACACACGCGCGCGCGCGCGCCCCGCACACCCCACACACAAACACACACACACCACACACACACAACACACACACAAAACCACACACAAAACACACCGGGACGCGGCCGGGGCGCGTTTGTGTGCGCGTACACATAGATAGTTAAAATAATAGATAATAGATGTTTTGCGCGCGCGTGGGGTGCGAGGTTTGGGTGGTGTGTGTGGTGTGTGTTGTGTGGTGTGTGTGTGTGGTGTGAGTGTGTTCGAGTTTTTTAAATCGAAATTTAAATTAAAAAAAATACAGTTTTTACAAAAACATAAAAATGATCCTCTTGGGCCCCCCCCCCCCCCTTTGTGTTTGTGTTTGTCCCCTCTTCTTCCCCTTCTTTCTGTCTGTCCCGTCTCTCCCCCTCTTTACACTGGTGGGAATAAAAACCCCCGCGCGCGCGGTTTCTTTTGCATGTGTGTTTAAAAAAGGCTAAGGGGGGTTTTCCTTTTGGGCGTTGTAAGAATTTCGGGATATCCGACTTGAATTTTGAGGACGGTTTTTTTAAAAAACATGTGAAGTGCACATAGCTTTCCAAAAACCCAAAACACAACACACAACACCCACACACACACAACACACACACACCCCACACACCCCCACACACACCCACACCCCCACAGAAGAGAGAAAAGAAGAGAGAGAGAGAGAGAGAGAGAACGAGGGAAAGAGAGAAGAGAGAAGAGGAAGAAGAGAGAGAAGAGGAGAGAAAAAAGAGAGAGGAAAAAGACGACAGAAAAAAAACAGACAGAGACAAACAAAACAAACAAAAACCCCTATTTACGAGGAAAATTAGATAAGCAAGAATTTTTTTTTTTTTTTTAAAATTTTCCAAATCCTCGTTCCCGAGAAAAGGGGCAACCCAAAGCAAAACCCAAAAATTTAGGGGAACAAAGGAAGGGATTCAAAAAGTGACAAAACTACAATACAATACGGGGTAAAAAAATAACAAAAAGAAAGAAAATAGAGACAGAGAAGGCAGGAGGGGAGAGAGGAAAAGGAGAAAGAGAGAGGGGAAAGGAGAGGGAGAGAGGGGAGAGAGTGAGAAACGCCGGAGCGAAAGGAGGCAGGGAAAGGCACGAAAAAAGAGAGAGAGAGAGAGAGAGAGAGAGAGAGAGAGAGAAGGGGGGGGGGGGGGGGGGGGGGGCGAGGGGAGAAAGAAGCGAGAGGGGTGCCCATAAAAAAAAACTGTTTTAGAAAAACTAACAATCAAAAAAATTTGAAAGAGATAGAAGACAAAAAAAATTTTGAAAACACCAGGGGGGGGGGGGGGGGGGGGGGGGGGGGGGGGGGGGGGGAAAAAGCACAAATGGAGGGGGGAAAATGCATGATAGCCCAGTCACCACGGGTAGGGGGGGATATCATATTGATAATAAATCAAGCAGAACCGAGAGAGAGGAGAGAGAGAGAGAGAGAGAGAGTCGCTTAAGAATATAAGTATATCGACATAATGACAAGAGGGCAGGAGGTAGTAGGAAACACACACACACACACACGCACACACGCACGCACGCACGCACGCACGCACGCGCGCGCACACAACACACCACACACACACACACACACACACACACACACACACACACACACACACACACACACACGTACTCACATAAGATATACTTACTAAACAGAATAACATGTGCATTTCAAGTACAAAAACACTTTCTAAATAGTCAGGTTCATACATAAGGCAAAGAAGGTGGGTGGTGGTTGGTGGCGGATTTATGGCGGAGTATGCAAGTACTGGCACATAAGATGGTTGAAGTAATGGTGTTTGAAGGTTGATATGCATTGGTGTTGTTTGGTTGATTCAGGGAGCGAGCTCCATTGACAGGAACCTGAATATGTTAAACTGGATTTGAATAAGTCAATTCTAGGAACAGGGACATGAAGTTTGGGTAGAGTCCTTGAGGAGTTAATTGAGAATCTGTGAACTAATGTTGGGGGTGCCTTCCCAAACACAATCTTGTGCATTATGATCCCTTTGTTGTATTCTAATCTCAGACTTAATGGGAGAACTTGAATCTTTTTATAGTCCGAGTCCAGAAGACTACTGCTTTTTAGGAGGACTGATTTGAGTGCTCGCTTGTGTAGGCTTAGCAATGGTTTGAGGGTGTTAGCGCTAGCAGAGTCCCATAGAGTATATCCTTAGTCTATGTATGATTGAATATGAGACTGGAAAAAGAGCTTGCGTGAATGCAGGTCGAGGAAGCGTTTGATTTTGGAGAGTTGATAAACTTTCTGTGAAACGTTTTTGCATAGTGAGGTTATGTGAGCCTGCCAATTAATATTGTTATCAATTGTTATTCCTAGCACTTTGAGGTATGTAACCTGTTCAACGGGTTCATTTTTGAGATGTACAAGAGGAAACTTAATAGTGAGATTTTGTCTTTTTTGCCTGGTTGTGATATG
>JAFLJL010013185.1:0-13078 GCA_018398815.1 Conus ventricosus
C
Source organism: Conus ventricosus (assembly GCA_018398815.1). NCBI lineage: Eukaryota > Metazoa > Mollusca > Gastropoda > Neogastropoda > Conidae > Conus > Conus ventricosus. The sequence goes on from JAFLJL010013185.1 coordinate 2, forward strand.
GTTTTCAGAGGTCGGTATTTTAAAGATTTTAAGTCTTCAGAAGAGGAGCGATTCGGGTAACATTGCTTTAAGCATTTCGTTTCTGATTCCATCTTTGCCTGGGGATTTTTTATTTTTCAGCTTTCTGACCGCGTTCTTACCTCCGTTTCTAATATTTCATAATCTAACTCTGAATTCCCAGAAGGACGATTATTTGACCTCTTAAATGCTAAAACATGTCATCAACTGTTGTTTTCGTTTATCTGCGATCTTCTGTTTCTCACCTATTAGTGTTTTTTAGATGTTCAAACCATGTGTTGTGTTGAGCAGATCGTGGCTGTTGGCCATACCAAGTGACCTGGACCGCTTCCAGATGGACTTGTCCGCGGGCTGCAGCTGGCTTGTGGCATTTGTAGGGGGGGGGGGGGGGGGGGGGGGGGGGGGAAGAAACAATGATTAAAAAGAAAAAGAAAAACCAGAGTTCAAAGAAGATGCAGAAAAAGAAGAAGAGGGGGAGGAAAAAAGAGAGGAAGAAAAAGGAGCAAAGGAAGGGAAAGAAGAAGAAAAAAGGACAGGAAGGAGAAGAAGAAGGAGGCGGAGGAGGGAGAAGGAGAAGAAGAATAAGAAGATGATGATGGTGATGATGATGGCGACGACGACGATAAAGAAGAAGAAGAAGAAGAAGAAGAAGGAGAAGATGATGATGATGATGATGACGATGAAGAAGAAGAAGAAGAAGAAGATGATGATTGTGATGGTGATGATGATGAGAAGAAGAAGAAGAAGAAGAAGAAGAAGAAGAAGAAGAAGAAGATGATGATGATTGTGATGGTGATGATGATGAAGAAGAAGAAGAAGAAGAAGAAGAAGAAGAAGAAGAAGAGAAGAAGAAGAAGAAGAAGAAGAAGAAGTTGAAGATGATGATGGTGATGGTGATGGTGATGATGATGATGACGACGACGACGACGATGACGATGATGATGATGAAGAAGAAGATGATGATGGTGATGGTGATATGATGATGATACGGTCATTTGTGTTGTACAACGCCTCACCATAACAGATAATTATCTGTGTGTCCGCACTCCGCATGTGTCGTGATGATGAAGGCAGCTGTCATCTGGACAGCCATGTTAGAGACGCCGTTGCCAACGGTTTTGTTGTTGTTGTTGATTTTTTCCCCCTTTGCCATCGTCTTTGAAGAGGGTTGTAATATTTTACTTGCCACCCATGTACATTTCACATTTTCTTTACAAGTAACTAGACAGCTTTCTTGTGCCCGTAATCTCCAACGGTATTAATTACCTACCCACGCCGTGAACTATTTGGAATTGTTCAAACGAAAAAAGACTCGTATTACCTCGAGACATGAGGTAGAATGAAGATCAATTTTTCTTGAGTTTGAACAAATTCCTGGCATTCCACGGCGTAGTCTTTTGTTTCTGATTAAAAATTCGTTGTTCATGGAGATGACCGACTCGTGACAACCATTCGAAATTCGTCTAGTAGGCCATCATACTTACTGCTGTGCAATAAGAAGGGGAAAAAAAGTTACTGCCCTGATGTCACGTGAATGAAAGAAGACGAAAGAAATATATTATTTTTTTTTCTTTTTTTTTTTTTTTGTCTTTGCGTGAGTGTGGGGGGGGTCGGAGAAAGGGACATGTTTCAATTTATGTTTCAAACAAAACTGTGGTCCTTCTGGTGAGCAGCAAAAAAATGTTATAAAATCTTAAAATAAAGCAGATGGCCACGCTACGCCATTTGTTCTTTCTCTCTCTCTCTCTCTTCTCTCTCTCTCTCTCATCTCTCTCTCTCTCTCTCTCTCTCTCTCTCTCTCTCTCTTTGGTCCTTTTCTCCGTCTGTCTGTACGTCCGCAGTCTATCTGTCGGTCCGTTTGTCCGTCCGTCGGTCCATCTGTCTGTTTGTCTGTCCCCATTCTCTCTCTCTCTTTCTCTCTCTTACTCCAGTCTCTCTCTTTGCCATGTCCGCTAGCCACTTTTCCGTCGCTGTCTCTTATCTCTCTTTTACTATGTCAGCCTTTTTTTTCCTTCCCTCTCTGTCTGGTCAGTCTGTCTCTCATCCCTCCATTGGCCCTCCCCCATCTCTCTCTTTATTCCCTCAATTCTCTCTTTTTCTCTTTCCATCCCCACCCTCTCTCCTCCGTGTCTGCCTCTGTCTGTCTGTCCGTCTGTCTGCGTCTCCGTCATTCTCTGTCTCTTTCTCTGTCCATCTGTCTGTTGTCTATCTGACTGACTGTCTATCTATCTGTCTGTCTGTCTGCTTCTGTGTTAGGCGTTTTGCCATGAAATAGAAGAGACACAGCGAATGAAGCGGACTGTGCAGTGCCGGGGTCTCCTATGTGGGTTTTGTAGCGTCCTGACGACCTGACATTGAATGGTTAACACATGTCTCCTGGGTGGATTGCTGATGTTTAGTGTCTGTCAAGAAGAGCGGGTTTTGATGTATTATGTCGTTGAAAAATGGAAAAAGGGGTATCAGAGTAAGTGATATAATTGCAAGTGCTTACTATAATGATAAAGAGTAGCAGAAATAATGAAATGATATGACCAGGATTCAGCAGTTCGTTGCCTGTTGAAATACTTTGGAATTTTTTTTCTTCTGCAGGATAGCAGATTCATGATTAACAACAGTGAGCAACATTTATTTCAGACATAAGTTAGAGCGAAGAATACAAAGTCTGATATTGAGGAAGAAAGTTTGCACGTCTTAAATGTCGTTATTACATTGAAGTGTTCATTTTTTGAACATATGAGAGAGTTCAATGTGGGAAAGACTTCCCATTTACTGATGGTTTTATATAGAAGACCTGGCATTTTGGGTTGCTCACGCTGACGATTCAGAGCTATTTTTGTAGCACACACCAGTAGTGACAAACCTCACGTCAACAGCAGATTATGTTCATGCCGATGGAGTTAAGCCAACTTTTGCACTAGCGCTACATCTTCACTATTTGCTCGGATGCACACATCGGTGATTAAACAATTTAATTTCATCTTCTGTCTCTCTCTTGTTCTTGTTATCTCTCTCTGTCTCTCTCTCTCTCTCTCTCTCTCTCTCGCCCCCTCTCTCTCCTCTCTCGTCTCTTCTCTCTCTCCCCCTCCGATCCTTGTCTCCCGCCTCCTCCCTATCCACCTCTGTCTTATTCATTCAATCACTGCATCGTGTCTCTGTCTGTCTGTCTCTGTCTCAGTCTCTGTTCTCTGTCTCTGTCTCTCTCTCTCTCTCTCTCTCTCTTCTCTCTCTCTCTTCTCAACTCCGTCCTTGTCTCCCGCTCCCTCCTCGCCACCTCTGTCTTATTCATTCAATCACTGCTTCTGTGTCGCTGTCTGTCTGTCTCTGTCCTCTGTCTCTCTGTCTCTCTCTCTTCGCTCTTCTCTCTCTCTCTCTCTCTCTCTCTCTCCTCTCTCCGTCTTGTCTCCGCCTCCCTCCCTCTCCACCTTCTGTCTTATTCATTCAATCACTGCTTCTGTGTCTCTGTCTGTCTGTCTCTGTCTCTGTCTCTCTTTCTCTATCTCTCTCGCTCTCTCTCTCTCTCTCTTCTCTCTCTCTCTCTCCTCGCTCTCTCTCTCTCTCTTATCTCTCTCTCTCGGTCTCTATCTCTCTCTCTCTCTCTCTCTCTCTCTCTTCTCTCTCTCTTCTCTCTCTTGTCGTAGCTGTTTTACGTAAAACGAAAATGTGATTTAAATTGTAATGATGTGTGCATGACTTTCATTGTCGAAAACAAAATTTGGGCATTGTCATAGGATGCATTATAAACTGTAAATGTGCATTCTATTCTTGATTCAAAGGAAGGAACAGTAATTTATTCATGAATTAATGCTTATACTTGGTTTAGGTTTAATCTCGATCAAACATGGTTGACATCCAATAGATCAAGTTACATGAATAAGACTGGCACTCCTGCCATAAGCTGAAAGTATCACAGTTAACATTAGAGGCTTATACTGTTTAATCTAGTGAGAAACCACATTGATGCTACCTTGTATCATACTGTTTGCATTTGGCTTTATCACAACTTTTTGAAAAAGTAGAACAACATTTCTTCAATTTTCTTTCACCGCCTCTTCTCACTCTCTTTTCTGTGAGTGTGTGTTCTCTCTCTCTCTATCTCTCTCCTCCTATCTCTCTCTCTCTCTCTTCTCTCTCTCTCTCTCGCTCTCTCTCTCTCTCGTAGCTGTCTTTACAAAAAAAACGAACCGATTAGATTATCACATGTAAATGTTGTGTGCAGACTTTATGTTCGAACAAATTTGGGCATTGTCATTGGTTGCATAATGAATTGATAATTTTGGAATTCATTCATGATTCAATTGAAGGAAACAGTATTAATTCATGATTAATGGCTTATTCTTTTTTTTTTCAATTTTTTTTTTGAGGGTTTATCTGTAGAAGTGTACTCAGAGTATACGAATTTGCCTGACATTTTTTTTTCTTTTTTTTTTAAAATATTATAATTTGCATTTTAATAACATGAAACACAAACATGAAAAGGAAAAATACAAAAGGCATTGTCCTTCTAAGTCGAGTAATAAGTGTTTTACAGCCAGAGGTAGAGAGAGAGAGAGAGAGAGAGGAGAGGGTGGTGGGATGGATGTTATCAATGGCGTTTTCATTCAATGTTCTATCTAGAGAAACTTCTTTTAGAGGCCACGAATATCATCAACAATATAGATAAATGGCACGCAAATGAATGTTCCAAAAATTAATTAGGACTGTGGCAAATCGCAATCGGATAATTCATTAAATGTTAAATACATTATAGAATCCCTCTATAATGGTTTATTTATCATCCATTTTTTCACAAATGTCTGAATATTTAGAGATATAAGTAATCATTGGGTTTTTCCAATTTTGTATCGACATCTCTAGTTTCTTCAAAAATCAGTTGTTTCGTGGTTGGTTTCCAGTTCATTTGCGATGATATTATAATACTTTGCAAATAGTACAATGAAGTAATGGACACTGTCACAATAAACGTTTTTATCAAATCCTTAAAAGCACCTGCGATTCAGTCCAGGTCTTAGGTTTTCATGCATTGGCACATTTTTCTCTAATAAAATCTGTAGTACATTCAAAATGAATTTGACATAATTGCATTTCCAATACATATGGTCATTCGTATCCTTTATTTGTACCATCAAAAACTGCATTTGGTCATTATTACGAACTTCCTTTTCTTTTAAATTAACATTTGTTCCTAAACATTGTGCAATAGCTTCAGCTGAAACACATTTTAGTTTATTATCGTTTAATTTTGCTGGTATAAGAATGGCATGATTTCCAGTCGTGATGTACATCAGTTTCGTATCCCATTTGTTCCCCTTCCTCCACAGGCAATTTTGGATCGAAACAGTAGTTTCAATAATTTATCGTAATAAAGCTTTGAACCTTGTGATTGCAAATACCTTCTTCACATCAGCAAGTTGTATCGGTATGTTTATTGCTTCTTTACAGGAAATACTAATTGTTTTATGTAGTCGATTATTGCAGTTTATACCAGGCAAAGGTGACAAAATCGACTTAATATTATAATGTCTCTTTGCAAACGCAATTATAAAGAAGAAAACTGACCTTTATCATCAAAAAAGTCGCAGCAATGTACTTCTTTGTTACCATGTTTTCTAGAGTAAGTTATGAGTTTCCAACTTGGATTCTATTATATAGGCAAATCGGATTCAGCTAAAATTTCAGCGGAATTCTGGCATGCATTTATAGTAAAACATTTTTCTAGGCTCAATGACGTCTGTCAAAATTGGTTATATTTCGTAAACCTGGAAACAAATTCTGGACCATATTTATGGATAAGCGGCCATTGAGGAAAAATTAGCTAGTTGAATATGGTTTCCACTTGTGGGTTGTTTTTCTGTTTTACGAAACCACGGACAGTTTTAATGAGGTAACAAATGTTTTAATTAGGGATTCCGAATGCTCCAAGTTTTTACCACTCTTATGGCCGTTTCCGGTTAATTTTGTCGGTTATTAACCCCGACAAATTATAACACATACTTTTTGTTAGTACGAAAAAAATTCAGGGGATTTGGGCAGAAGTAACAAAGATGTATCAGTTTGAAAGTTTGAGAGATTTTAAAATTGCTATTCTACCAAAGAGGCGGTAGTGACGTTTAACCCATACTTTGAACAGATGTTTTATTTCTGCCAATTCTGTACGGATAATTTATGTTTTCTCAGTCTTTAAATCATTAGTTAACCATATTCCTAATAACGAAATTTTAGTGGGTGTCAGTCCATTCCTAATGATTCATATTATCTAACTTCAGAATTCTTCTTACTTCCTAACAAATTTGCGCATGTTTTTTTGCTAGAAATTTATGTGGATGACCTGAAACAGATCCAAAACTTATACTAGAAAAACACTACGCAATTTCAATGATTTTCTATCACATGCAGCAAAAAATTCGTGTCATCCGCATATTGTGAAGTTTTATGTTCAACATCATTCATTCATTATTCCCTGGAATTATCTGTGTTTTCTTTATAATTATTATAGCTAGTATTTCTACACAGAGTATGAACAGATATGGGGATAGGGATTATAGGGTCTCCTTGCTACATCCTCTTTTAATTTCGAACCAGTTGATAAACCTGGACCCATTTACAAAAAACACAAGATTTAATATTCTTATAGAAAGTATCCTATCCTTCTGCAAATGCTTTCTGAAAACCAAACTTCTATAATACCTCGACATAAAACCCAGTTATCGAGTCAAAAGCTTTCTCAAATCTATATTTATAACAATCCAGGTATATTATTTTGATTAAGTTAGCTATTGTTTCATATTCAGGTCTTATGTGAGTTATCTCAATGTATCTGTTCCTAATGAAACCCGTTGTCTTCAGTTAATAAGTCTTGGGCAGTACATTTTTATGCGTCTTTGCAAATCATGATGATCCAATTTTATCATACATTTAAAAGTGAAATTGGTCTCCAGTTTTGTATATATTTGTCTTGGTTGTCTCCTTGGGAATACAATAATATTCCCTTCTTTTTGCACGATAGACAGTTCTCCTCTTTTAAATATAGCATTTCATCGCTCCTATTACAAAATAATCCAATGTTTTTCCAATAATTTTAAAGAATTCCGTCTCGAAAATCCATCAGTGCCTGGGCTTTTGTTATTTATATATTCCTTTAAACATCAGTAGCTTCTTCAAGAGTATTTCTCCCTTAACTCGTTTGCTTCTGTTCATTTAGACATGGTGTATTGTTTACTAATCCTTTCTTCACTTCTTCTACTTCGGATTATGCGTAAAGTATTTTATAAATTGTTATGAACTTCTAGAAGAAGTCTTTCTGGGTTTTTTAATACATTATCTTGCTGATCCGTGATGCTAGCCATAATTTTTACTTGACATAAATTACGGTTCTCATGTTTTACAATATAGTTGCTTACTTCTCACCCTCAGCTATCCACCTAGACTCTTGATCGTTAGCAAAACTCCTTCCATTCGTTTTTCTCTAATATGTATTTTATTGTTCTTTTTTTGTTGGCTATAGCTTAATTTCGTACGCGCATATAGACTTTGTTGTTTTCTAATCTTCGAATGGTCAGATTCTAGTCGATTTTTCCTCTTCTGTATTTTCTTCTTTTTCATTGTTGCAAATTAAATTGTCTTTGATCTTAACTTCTTAAGAAGGGAACTCTAGAAATGTATCTTCGGAACAGAATATCGTAGTTCTTCATAGGTATATCATTATTATTTGCATTTCATGCATATCATCTATAACAGATCTTATCTCAGGAATTTATCTCACTTTAGTTATTAGTTGTTTTTAAAAGAGTTGAATATGTATTTCCTTAAAGTGTTATGTTTTGAGCTTTCACTAAATTTTAGTTTCACAGTAATACTCGAATGATCTGATCGATATCCTCATTCAATGTCCCCCCCCCCCACAATAATCTACAAATGTTACTAACTTTGTCTGAAATAAGATAATGAAATCTAATCTAGCCTGTTGGAAAGGATTTGTTCTTCTCCTTGTATACCGCAAACTTTCTGGATTTAGTTCTCGCATATATCATTAATCCAAATTTAAATCCAGTTTTCGAGCTATTCCTTGCCATTAGGGCTTGTTAAACATGTTTTTAGTTTTGATTAATCTTTTGCTGGATCAAGGACTTATTGAAATCTCAGCTATTATAACTTCTTATTACCAAGCTGATTTAATCTTTTGTTTCAGGTTGTTATAAAACCTCCGGTCAGCTCTGTTTGGTCCATAAATTTTTACAAAATGTAAAATATTTTCCTGTATTTCAGTAAGTTGCTTGATTATTATTTCCGAGTTATCTTTGTTGACCACGTTTGACTTTGAACTCAAAATTGTTATTAAACAATATTCCCACCCCCTTGGATATTAGTGTGTATTTGAAAAATAACCTTATATCCCATTCAGCTTAAACGTTTTTTGTCAATCTGTTCTTCAAAAATGTGTATCCTTGTTAGGAAATAATTGGGAATATTTCTTGTTTCTCAAGTAATGGAAATTATCACGCCTCTTTTTGAATCATGTGGCCTTGATCAATTAACTGGAATGATGATAAGCTATTAGTTTTTTCCATTTTCGTATGCTTCAATTAAATTAAATTCAAGAACATCCAACCATCCAAAATGAAGAAAGAGATGAAAAAAACATAATAAGCAAAGAAATAAAGGAGCATAAGTGTTATAGACACTTAAGGAAGACAAAAATACTTATCTTGTTGACAAATCGCTATTCGGGAGCGAAAGGTTTCCAGACAGGTTTTCTTTATACGATACGAAAAACAATTTCATGCAATAATTAAGGTGACCTACCATCAAAATAATTTAATAATCAACAAAAAAACTTAACACACGCAAAATGAACAATTAAATGAAAAATTTTATAGCCAACATTAGCCATCTAGATAATACATTGCCCGCCACATCGAAGGCGGGTGTGGGCATGGGTAAGGTTAAAAAAATAAAAAAAAAAATATAGGGGGGGTGGGTGTTGTGCGGGGGGGGGGGGGGGGGGGGGGGGGGGGGGGGCAGGGGGGGGGGGGGCGGGAGCGGGGGAGGGTGGATGGAGGGCGGAATTTAAATTTAAAATCTTTTCTTCACATACAATAAAAAACATTAAAAAAAATTAAATAAAAAGTATAAATCCATCAGTTAACTATTTTTCATGTCTACAACCAATTATAAACAATGAACAACAGAATCCATCCAAAAATGAATTTGAAAGCGGAGCTGGAATTCCACAAACCCCCTCTCCCGACCCTTCACGTGTGTCGTTTATAATAATGCTCTTGGCGCGTAGGCGTGAGTGTTATGTATCCAGCCGCGCTCGTGCGCGCACGCACACGCACAACTGTGTGGACGCGCCCGCGCGAGCACGCACGAGCGCCCCCCGAACGCCCACACGCGGCGCGTCCCCGCGTGGTTGGATCACACACTTGCGCCGATACGGGGGGGAGTGGGATAGGGGCGGAGGGGGGACAGCGGGAGTCGGGGAAGGGGGGGGGGTGTGCACAGGGAGTGTCATGGGGGTGGGGAGGGGATATAGTGGTGGGCAGAAGGAAAGAGGGGCAGGGAAGGGGATAGAGGTACGGGGGAAAAAAAAAAAAAAAAGGTGTGTGGGGAGGGGGGGGGGGGGGGGGGGGATGGAGGGCGGATTTAAGTTTTTGCATCGTTTCTTCATCACTAAAATAATAATTATAATAATAAGATATTATAAAGCATAAATCTATGTGTTTACTATATTTACAAAATGGACTGTAACTCTGGAGACTGAAACATGCGGCGCGGCCACCGCTGGCGCGAGCACGCACGAGCGCCGCGGCCACGCAACACGCGCGCGCCCCCGCACGTCTGGGCTCACACACATGCGCCGTGACGGGGGGTGTGGTTAGAGGGCGGAGAGGGGACTAGCGGGGAGTCGGAGGAGGGGGGGGGGGGGGGGTGTTACAGGAGGTCATGGGGGTAGGGAGGGGATATGTGGGGGCAGAAGGAAAGGAGGGGCGAGAAAGGGAAAGAGCTACGGGAAAAAACGAAGAAAAAAAAGAAAAAAAAGGAAAAAAAGAATGTGTACCCCACAGTCGTTCATTCTATTCTCACGCCCAATCACCAGACAATAAAGCGGCATGTCACAAACCGCTCAACAGACACGCCAAAAAGAAACCTCCAGAACAGGACAGGAGAGACAGTCCACAAAGGACAGACAAAAACAGCACGACAGGAAAGGAAGACAAAAATTAAGAAAAATGGAAGTCAAAGAGATGGGACAGAAGGTGGGGGGGATGCTACCTTGCACCGAAGAGCCCGGCATTCCCTTACGGGGACTGTCATTTACATGCGTTTCATCACACATATTCCATCGAGAGCGATGGCAAACAATTTGTACAATTTTCGCTCGCTAGAAATGGATAGTTCAAGCAATCAATGAAATTGAAAATTCACACAATGTTACAAATTAAAGAAAATAAGATACTTCTGATGATGACTATTTATTATTGTCTCGAATACTGCTCCCTTCTCTCACTCGCTCTGTTTATTGTCCCCATGCATCCTTCAGAGAAACCGTTCACGGCGAAGAGAAGGAGAAAAAAAAGAGAGAGAGAGAGAGAGACAGAGAGAGAGGAGAGAGGTAAACAGAATGTCTGACAGAATATTTTTATTTTTCTAGTATATAACTGATGCTTCATCTGGAATGTAACATTTGAAAAAAAGACAGGATATGCAGTCATAACAAACATTAACTCATGGTGATATTGATTCTCACTAATCTGGCAGGGGTCTGAAAGCTGGCTGACTGACGGAGAAAAGAATATTCCAGCCTGTAGGAGACTGAAAATATGCATAAATTCAAAAGTCCAAGCATGAAATGTGGGAACAATTGCAATGTTACAGAGATATATACATTTTTCAAACACGTATTCTTTACACCGTATTCATAACACAACACTGTAACATCACAATTTTCCCCCCTTTTTTCTCTTTTCTCTAATAATTGTAAGTATTGTAGTATGCCGTACATACGTGTGTTCAGTTACAGCGTTTACTTTGGTTGTGTTTATGTTCCAATTACAGCAATACTAGAAGTCGTGTGTATCACAAGTAAACAGCAGCATAGCCATGAGTGAACAGACAAGGAGACAACAAACAATCCCCCTCCCCCGGCCCCACACACCCCCACACCCACACATCGCCTAAGACACTTGCTAAGGATCTCTGAAAGTTTTAATCCAACCCCTCGCTTGAAATAAGTCACCTCCCCTGCCATTGACCATGACTACCTGTATATTTGCTGATGTGCGGGGATGGGATACGGAGGGGGGTAGAGGAGAGGGGGTGGGGGGGGGGGGGGGGTGAGGGCGAGGCAGAAACACAGCACCACCAAAGCTTCAATCTAGTGAGAAAACATCAATGGTGCTACCTTGCAAATTGGCTTTATCGGTTAATTTTGATAAAAGTAGACATATTTCTTCAATTTACATTCCCCGCCTCTTATACTCTCTGTCTGTCTGTCTGTCTGTCTCTCTATCTCTCTTCACTCTCTGTCTGTCTGTCTGTCTGTAAGCTGTCTCTCTATCTCTCTCTCTCTCTCTTTCTCTCTCTCTCTCTCTCTCTTCTTCTCTCTCTCTCTTCCCCTTTACGATTGTTTAAGATAGAACCTTCTTCAAAGCAAACACCAATTTCTTTTTCCTCACATAGAGGGGTTCGATTTCTTACAACAGGGTTTCAATCTTGGATGCATCGCATTGTAAAAGTATAAATCTATATACACAGACTCTTAGAATTTCAACGGTCATCAACCGACATAATTACCACTAGTAGCAGTAAAGCCTATCGAGTACACTTCGTCGAAAATTACGGCACCCCGTCCGTCGTAAGAGGTTGTTTGTTCTGATTTCTTTGCATATGGGTGCAGATCATCAATCCACCTTCATAGACCACCCACAGGTAAACCCTCCTGATTATGGAACTTTCTTCTTTTTCTTTCGGTACGCAGAATGATATCCTGCGGCATTCCCTGTATAGACAGGCAAGGGTTATTTCATTTACCCAACAATGGGAGTGAAGTTTTTGAGTGTATGGCCGTTTTTTTTTTAAATCCCCCGCATTTCCGGCAGCCATTACTCCACTTCGGGGAATTCAACGGGAACAATCCACTGCGTTTCGGCGGCTCTGTGACTGTCTGGTTTTCTCGCTACTATGGTACATGAAGGTTGAACTGAATCGTCGGCTTACGGTCACCTTGGACTTGAGCGTGCCTACAGATAAGGTCTCTAAACTTGCTTGGCTTTTGCCAGGCTACATGTTCTTTTTAGGTGGCATCAAAGCGTGGAGCGCTGTCCGGTTGTAGTGAAACTGTTCTTTTTCGAAACGGGAAGACTTTGAAGATGCTGGTTCTGTCCCTTATGCTTTTTAGGGAACTCATTAGTGTTGGCGAGATTAGAATAAAACGATCAAATTCGGTTTTTACCTATCAACACTGCAATGGGCTATTTTCTCACTAGAATTCGATTGTGTGTAAAACTATGTGTTCTGTCCGGAAGATAGGAATTCAGTAGATCACTCGTCTCCAAGGTAAAGCTTCAGCTCTAAAGACAACTGACTGGGGCAGAGGGAATTACGATCGGACATTGAGTTAAATCGGAAAATGTCCGGAACCGATGCCTTGGTGCAGCACGTGCGTTCTTTCCATCTCTCTCTTTCCATACCACTCTCTCTCTCTCTCTCTCTCTCTCTCTCTTATCGTTGATTCGTTCTTTCATGGGACAGGTTTGTGTTGTACGTGTTGAGCTACGGAATGGATGATCAGGCTCCCATTGCTGTTTTCAGATGAGAATAATTCGGGAATTGAAGTTTATTCAGGCAGAACCAGGCCCTCAAAATAGTTTTCTCCACTATGTCACCAGTTGACTGCCACTTAATTACATTATCGTTAATTTACTTACTATGTTTTCTCTTTGCGGATAAATTTAATCGTCATTCCCTTGGATAAAGCGCCAGCGGCCGCGTCAGTCGATCGTACTGTCAACAAGCACCCACGCGCGGTTACACACACACAACACACACGCACGCACAAAC
>JAFLJL010013188.1:0-12253 GCA_018398815.1 Conus ventricosus
CCAAAACCGCCAACAACAAAAGATCATTTTGATCCATTCAAAGGGAATAATATTTTAAGAACTTAATTTAAATTTTTTTTAATAAAAATAGATCAGGGCGTATTATAAAATGATAAAGTCAATAAATAAAGACATAGTCTATAAAAGACATTCCATAGACCAGAATTGTAATCAATGTGGTTGCTTAGGATGTAAGAACTTCATTAAGATCAAACTCTGACCGATCTCGCGCAGAGAACGTTGAGCAAGATATTCTCAGCGATGACGCGTTTTTTGAAAGCGTGTGTGAAACTATATTAGACATCTACTATTTAAGATAAAAACATAGATTGTATTTTTTTGATAATTATAAGATAACTTGAATAAGAACTTGGTTGTACTTAAAGGATGACTTGAGGATGACTTGAGGATGACTTGAGGTGACTTGATCAAGAACTTATTAAGAACTTGTGAATGACTTGAGGATGACTTTGGGGCAACTTGAGGATGACTTGAGGATGACTTAAGATGACTTGAGGATGACTTGAGGACAACTTGAGTAAAACTTAGAAGTGACTTGGAGTAACTTGAGTTAAGAACTTGTGGATGACTTGAGTGTTGCATGTGTGGGGTGGGGTGGGGTGGTGTGGGGTGGGGTGGGGTGGGGTGTGCAATGCGTGGGGTGGGGTGGGGTGGGGGTGTGCATGCGTGGGGTGGGGAAAAACACACACACACACACACACAAACAAACAAACAACAAACACAAACACAAACAAACAAACAACAAACAAACACACAATAGACAGGACAGTGCTTGTGGGAAAAGTGAAGGGGGCTTTTTGCTGACCACACTTGAACGTTGTAAATTCAAGGCAGCCGCCGAAAGCACTTATCAAAGTTCTGAATCAATAATCACAGGATCTGTTTCAGCCTTTAGAGGTAAAGGAGTTTGGCGCCGCTCCAGTAGGTGGGTAGAGGTGGGCTTTGTAGGTCAATCGGCAGAGTTTGCCGATTGGCCTAGTTTTGTTGGGCGCTAGTAAAACTACCGCTGTGGAAGTGGCTCAATTATCCTGCCATGCAGGTTCTAACACGTCATGTGTATCATGCCCGGTGTAAGATGGGGCCATTTCTTGAACAGTTTCAAAGGTTTTGGTTTTTATCAAATGGATCAGAAGTCAGCTCACAAAGCTGTGTTTTCAAATATTTGTCAAGATCTTCAACTGAGAGTTCCGTTTTTTGTTGAGGAAACAAAAACAAAATGCTTCCTTTTGGCTTTGAGGGAGGAGAACAAGGCTCGCCACTGCCATGGCCTCATGATAAACAATGTATTTTTCCACAAGATCGCCTGTTGATCAGAAAGTTTTCCTTGCGAAAATAACAACATTTCATCCATTTCTTGAGTAATATTAGTGTCACTTCCAGCACTCGCCATGTTTTAACACCCACAAGTTCTAATGCTAGCCACACAGCATACAACCACACAGCACCGCTGTCAAATGTAAAATGGTGCGGCTGTGTATGGTGGCCACAACACAAAGTGTCACATGATTTAAGCTCAGCACTTGATTCGATAAGAGGCTTATGCGCAGTAAACATGACTAGAACTGGCAAAACCCCCCGTGGGTAATTACAAGCACCACAGAAGCCGCACGGACCACTGTAATTAGGCCTGCGTGCACAGTGTCTCGGGCAAGCCATACATAATTTCTAGATTTAAGCAGGATTTTTTACTTTATGTTTTGTTCAGTATGTTTGTTTGTAGATAATCGTTATTTTTTTTGGTTATTAAAGTCTTACTTGTTCAAAATCTGAAAAGTTTAGTAAATTAGTATTGAAAACGATAACCCTACACAGTATGTTTGTTTGTAATAATCGTTATTTTTTGGTTATAAAGTCTTTCTTGTCAGAGAACGTAGAAATAACCAATCCTGGTTACTTTCGCCCGAAACTGGTTGAGGGTGGAAGTGGCCCAGGATTGGTATTTCTACGTTCTCTGGAGGGGGGGGGGGGGGGGGGGGAGGGGGAGGAAGGGGGAGGAAAAAAAAGCAAAACACGCAAGAAGCAAAGGGCAGACAAGTTTTAATTTTCACTGACGCCCGACACACCTGCCCCATTGTTAGACACCCAGCCCAGTGTCACTTCAGTGCAGGCCCCCATCAGTTGGACCCCCACCATGGTCACCTGCTCCCAGCGATTCAACAATAAAAATTCCCGGGAACTGTGACTGAAGGCAACCAAAGACTGGACATAAAGGCAGAAGTGAACAAAACGCTAAAACGAGAGAGAAGAGAGAGGAGAGAGGAGAGAGAGAGAGAGAGGGGAGAGAAAAGAGAGAGAGAGAGAGAGAATGGGACTCAGACACAGACAGACAAAAAAGAGAAGAGAGAGAGAGAGGAGAGAGAGAGAGAGGGGAGAGAGAAAAGAGAGAGAGAGAGAGAGAGGAGAGGAGAGAAAGGCAGACTCAGACACAGACACAGACAGACAAAAACAGAGAAAGAGAGAGGGGGGAGAGAGAGAGAGAGGAGAGAGAGAGAGAGAGAGAGAGAAGAGAGAGAAGAGGGGAGAGAGAAAGAAAAAAAGAGGAGGGGTGGGAGAGAGATAGACAGAGAAGAGAGAGGGAGAGAGAGAAGACACAGACACAGACAGACAAAAACAGAGAGAGAGAGAGAGGGGAAGAGAGAGAGGAGAGGAGAGGGAGAGAGAGAGAGGAGAGAGAGAGGAGAGAGAGGCAGACACAGACAGACAAAAACAGAGAAAGAGAGAAAGAGGATTTACGTACAACTCTATGATGCCGCCTCTGTCTGTCTGTCTGTCTGTCCCCCCCCCCCTCTCTCTCTCTCCTCCCCTCTCTCAATTTTTTTTTCTTGGGGGGGGGGGGGGGGGGTATCTGAAAGAAAAGAAAATAATTAAGTATGAAGTTCTTTGTTCATTTATGTTGTTCTCTTTGTATATGCAGCAATTTTCAGTGTGAGAGTGCCAGTACACCACACATTAGAACATTAACAAACCCAGACATTTGTATCAAACACCAAAACTTTAAAAACGGCAAGGCAATGTCCATTTATGAGAGATCATACAGACTACGCATGGTGTGTAAGGAGTGGTTGGAGAAAAAAAAAAAGCTAGTAGTGGAAATTGCTTTCTTTCTTTCTTTTTTTTTTTTTTTTTTTTTTGGCAGATGAAGAGACAGTGTGAAGCACCAAAAAATGAAGAGGTGGATTTCGGCCTTAGGGAAAAAAAAATCACCGCCTTAGGTGCTCCATTGCCCGTAACTGATGCCACACACAACACACACACAACACACCACACACAAACAAAAGGGGAGAGGGGAGGGGAGAGAGAAGAGAGAGAGAGAGAGGGGAGAGAGAGAGAGAGAGAGAGAGAGAGAGAGAGAGACAGACAGACAAAACGAGTACGGTCCAGTTTGCCGCCGACCATTTGCCGCCGTGCCACCGTGCCGACTTTTATGCGTGCCAGATTGCCGCGTCCCAGATTGCCCCCTGCAAGCGTGCTACAAAAGTCTCACCCGTGCCATTTTTGTCGACCGCTCCCGCGTTGCTAGGCATGTGTCGTGAACAGTCTTAGCTTTTCGTTCACTTTTTTAAATAGTGAACTATTTTGTTTACAAGTGTTTTGGTTGAGAAGTGTTTTTGTTGTGCAATGGCGGTTTCCAGTGCCCACTGAATAAAAAGGTCGCGGTTTAACCTGTTGACCGGTGGGTTTTCATTTTCCCCGAGACAAACGCCGTCGTGATGGAGTGCAGTACTGGCGCTGCACTCAGAGGACTTGCCCGGCAGAGTCCACACGGAAGGTAAAAATCAATTTTATGATTTGGTCCCAAATACTGTTACTCTAAAGAACAGCAGACACATAATTATTCAACACACAAAATTTAAACTTGATCAAAAAACACCGGCACAATGTGTGTGGTGTGTGTGTGTGTGTGTGTGGGGTGTGTGTGTGTGGTTACATGTAAACTGGTTCTCAACGATCATAGTATTTTCAAGAAGACTAGGAAAAAAAACCCTTAACTTTAGACCATTAAAACCGTTTATTTTTTAATTTTTTCAGCCAATTTTGATGAAATTTGTAAGAGACCCTGTTCCCTTACTGAATCTCACTGTGTACTTTTCAATAATTTAAAACGTTTTTGGACTTATCCCGGATGATTTCATGCACTGTCACGTTTATATCTACATCCGGTAATTCCTTTATGTACGTTGTGTGTGTAGGGAAGAGGGAGAGCTACGCATAGTTCACAACTCGGACAACCAAAATCATGCCCCCAGAAAACGAAAAAGTGAAAAAGCAAAAGCTGAAGTCAGATCTATGCAACTGCTGCCGAAAATCCCACTCGAAGTTGGGTCAGGTGTACAGGGCCTACTTTAAATTCTGATGCGGCCCCTCAACGAGATGACAAACGACTTCCTGGTTTCCCGGCCCTTTCATCATGAAAGTCGCAGATGAATCGGGCCCGAAGTGAACCCTGCCAGCTCTGCCAAACTCGAGCGTGTCCACCTTAAAGGGGAGTGGTCCAGAATCAACGGGAGTGACTTTGTTGTGCACAAGATGAGGAGATGGTCATATTCACACCAAACTGAAACCTGGAGCGCCTAGTGGTCGGACACCATTTTTATTGAGGGCACTTTTAGAATTGCCCCACGCATTTATTGTCAAATGTACAGTTTCCATGTCTTGTTTCTGGGCTTCTTCATCCCTCTTGTATATGCCTTGTTACCAGACAAAACCAGGAATACGTATTACCGAATGTTTGAAATTCTGAAAGGAAGCATGGCAAGATTTAAACCCTACAATGGAATCCAGCAGTTATAATGACCGAATTCGAACGGGCTATGATAGGTGTTTGCGTTTGCAGTTCCCAGGCAGTGCAATGAAGGGTGCAATTTCATTTTGCACAAGCCTCTGGCGTCAGGTGCAGCCCCTGGGACTGACCCAGGACTACAGGGAAACTCCAGAAGTTCGTCGCGTCTCAGGATTAAATGGCATTGGCCCACGTCCCAGTTGCTCATTTTTCGCCGTATGTTCCACACCTTGTCCAACATGAACGGAGCAGCGCAGTTCCGGGAACTACTGAATTATTTTCAGGGAACCGGGTTGGACGGGCAGTTTCCGCGCGAATGTGGAATGTCCTGGGGTGAAATTGCACAAATAACAAGCTCGAATCATGGCATCACAAGATGAACGCTGCCATCGGCAAAGCCCACCCTAATGTGTTTGAGTTAATTAAATGTTTGAAAGACGAACAAGAATGACACAGGTCACAAAAGCAAATGCTGCCCTAGGAAAACCATCCTGCTCCCCTCGTCGGAGATACAGAGAAAGAAGGGGCGATCAGGCAGCTTGAAAACGAGCTGGCCACTGGCGCCAGAAACCTTGACGAATATCTTGCTGGAATGCGCGACACATGGGCTGCCGGTTCTTCTAAGAAATGATCTTGGACTGCCGCAGAGAGAGAGAGAGAGATGTACAGGGACGTTTTATCCTAATACCTTACAAGAGACGAGAGAGAGAGAGAGAGAGAAGAGAGAGAGAGAGAGAGAGAGAGAGAGAGGAGAAGAGAGGGGAAAGACAATGACAATGACAAATGTTTTTATTGTCATAGCATTAAACAGCCTTAAGACAAGGGGGGAACATGAACAATGTAGGGCACATTTCAATATTATTTACTGATTTCACACATGCATAAACATAAACGCACACACAAACGCGCGCGCGCCACAAACAGCACACACACACACACATACACACACACACACACACACACACACACACACACACACACCAACACACACACACACACACACACGCACACACAACAACATTGATAGGATCATCTTGACTAGTTACTATTTATTAATTAAATTTTATCGCACATTAATTCTAACTTACTCTTTTTTATCTTCATTGCCTGTGCTATAAATTTTAGCAACAGATTTAATAACATTTCATTACTACTGGAAAGGATTTTTACAACTTTGTTCTGATCGGGAATGTTGGGGAAGGATTCCAGTATGGCACATGTTTTACGGATATCATCATAAGTGGCACAGTAAAATAAAACATGAGTTTCATTTTCGAATCCTTTTTCCACATGATGGGCATTTAATATCTGTTTGGTCATTTCGAAACCACTGAATACAGTTTTTAAGCCACAACTCGGAGTCGAAATTTGAGAAGTGTCTCTATGCCACTTATTAGTAACACATGATAAATATTTTTCAGGTTCAAGACATTTTTGAAAGAGTGAAACCATCTATATTTATCATTATCCTCCAACTCAGAGGCCCAGTTCTGTTTAAAGCAGGAAATAAGCGTATCTTTCAACTCTAGAATAAAGCAGATTCCACCCAACACCTTGACTCAACCAAACTATGCCATACCCATTTTCCTTTCAAACTTTTTGTACTTTTGATGCCCAATTAAAGTGACCAGATTCATGCTGCCTTAACAGCATTTCATAAGCCTGTCTACATATTTTGACATGGGCAGTGACACGAGTTTAAACCAGTATTTAATACACTTTATTGATGTCCTAAGATAACAATGGGTATCTTCCGGTTTTTTCCAAAACACCAGATTGTTTGAGGCATGCAGGGGGACATTTAGGAATCTTTTATGGCAAAGGTGTGTACAGTTTCGATTTGTCAAACAACCCATTTCTGACCCCAGACTTCAGCTGCATATTTTTAAGATAGGTTCAATTTGCGAATCAAAGATTTTCCAGAACAAACGTGCATCTATTGATCTCAGTTTTTTTAAAGACTTTTGATTTCTATAATCCCTTTTCCCTTTTCTACAGGGTTCCGACAGAGCAGAACATTACACTTAATTTTGTCGTAAAGGCATGCCCAAGTTTTATAAGAATTCGTTACTTTTAACCACTTCATCCCCATAGTACCACTTTTCCACAGAGGCCAAATGTCCCCCCTTCCTAAAAATCATTACGTTTGTCTTTTCAAGGTTAACAGTTAAAGCCAAACGGTCAGCTTCTCTTTTTAAACAGTTTGTTATTTTGAAGTCCAATGACTGTATCAGACAACAGAACAACACATCCGCAAAAACAATAGAAATATTTCAGTAGCACCAGGTATTAACTGAATACCATGTTTTCCGCTTTTTGACAAATCAATAGCCAGTTCATTTATAAAGAAAGAAAATAATTGGGGACTCAACAGACAGCCTTGTTTCACACCTCTAGGACATTTAAAGAAATCAGGAATAATTACACTTGTCACGCACACATGCCAAAACATTATCGTATATGCTTCTAAGGGCATTATACAGTTTACCTTTTCAAACCCTTTTTTCCTCATTATCGCCCAAAGCACTATTTCGTTTACTGAATCAAATGCCTTTCTGAAATCGACAAAAGCAACATATAGTTTAGTTTTTTTTTGCAAAACTTTTCAACAAATTGCATTTCAATGAAAATATGATCGACAGAAATGTACCCCGCTCTAAAACCTGCTTGCTCTTCAATGATCTTGCTTTCTTCTTCTGCCCATTTCGTTATTCTTTTATTTGTATATGTGTATAAACTTTACTAACAACACTTTTAGGGCAATACCCCGATAATTGTCTGGCTGGTTACGTCTCCTTTCTTTTGCAAAGGTACAATAATAGATTTAGACCATTCAATAGGAAAGCTCCATATAAACAGCTTATTAAAGTAAACACGAGGAAATCAACAATGAGGCATCAGCATGTTTTTAAAAATTTCAGTGACGATTTTGTCTGGCCCTGCGCTTTTCCGGCTTTGAGTTTACCTATACTGGCGACAACCTCCCGCCTGGAAATAAGGTTATTAAACATTTTTGTCTGATGTGTTATCATTAGTATCTTCCGTGACATCAATTTTCCCCAGTCTGTTCCCCGCCCTTTGTTTCATTGAATACACTAAAGAAGTGTTTATACCATTGTTCTGAAAGTGATTGTGTTATAGATAGCCGATTTTCTGTTCACTGATCGGATTGTTTGCCAAAACAGCTTAGGATCGTTAATGGGCTGCTGCAATTTTTCCAATCTCGCTTGATCAAATCACTTTTTTTTTGTTAAATAAATATTATATTCTTTTCCTTTCTTTAACATAGGCTTCTTTCTTTTCTGGTTATATTTCTTTAACCGTTTAAATTTCCCCTAACGACTGGCTTACCTTCTCTTTTTCCTCCACATTCGTCATCAAACCAGTGCTTTCTTTTTGCCTGTTCCTACTTTTCTGATATGCACGCAGCAGCGCTGCACAGTGAATTTGTAATGTTACAAATAGAACTATTAATGCAGTACGAGTTCCGTATAGCATTCTGTAGAATTGTTTAAAGTGTACAGACGTTGTTCTTCTTCGTACTGGAAAAGCATAGTATTCGACCATTGATGCGATTTTCAGTACTACCATTTTCAACTCACAATCTCTATTGCTATCACTTTCCGTCAAACATTTTTCCATTTGAATTCCACAGTTTAAAAGCCATGAGTCAATTTTATCGCTGACGCATAAATCACAAGACGTGTTAAAAACATATCTTCTGAGATGACTACATAATCTATCACATGCAGCATGTGGCGAAACATATGTGAACTCACCATTAGGTCACTAGGGCACAAAAACCCTTGACTTTTGATGCAATTTAACTGAAAACACAATTTAATAAGGAATTGCCAAAATTATTACTACAAAAATCTTTTGATTTCCTCTTCAACCCCCAAACCACATGTTTTCATCCATGACATCGTAATCAGAATTGGGAGAATAAATTCAACATTGATTCGAGTCCCAGTTTGATCACAAGCTGTTTGGCATTAAGATCACCAACTATCATTAACATGAAAATCATGATTTTCTGTAATCTGTAGAATACTTTCCTCCAAAATAACAAAACCGTCCCTTTTAAATTTTCCCTTGATCATACAACGGTCCATTTTTTGGAACAACATAACAACCGTAAAGAATATCTTTATCTGGTTGAACACAAAATTTGTCAACTCTAACAGCAACGTATTTCAAACAGTTTAACTCGATCCTCGACACAAAACTATCTAATGACTTTCTTACTAGGAGCAAAAAAGCCGCCGAATTTCGGCCATGTCGAGATAGCTTTCTGGCTGGGGCAACAAACTTGACATGATCATGAAAAACACCCATTAAAGTCAAAGGTATTATCCCCAAAAGTTTCAGTTTTGACAAACAATATCAAAAGAAGAAACATAATCATGAATGACATATCACTTAATTTTGAGTACAGATTTTCTACATTATAACGGAAAGTCAGTTCATCAAGATGACCCCGCCTGTCCTATGGGTTAGTCCGTGTTGATCGCCGGGGCTTGGTGGGGTGTTGCCGGGACACTTGTTGACTGGGGAGGACTGACTGGAACGGAGCTGGTCACGTTTACTCCAGTGTGTCGACTGCCACCCTTCTGTTTCACTGTGGCCACTAACCCAAAATTGCTCTCACCACCAGCACGGGCACTGCTGTCACCGCAAAAGCGTCTGTCGTTAAAACCACGAGTACCACCACCACCACCACAAGCACCACCACCACAGCACTACTGACAACGCAAAAAGCACTACTGACACTGCCACGAGCACTACTGACACTGCCACGAAACCCACTAACAGCACCACGTGCGGTGCTCTCCAAACCCCCGCGTGCCACCGCTTCACCATCACATGCACTGCCGTATCCACCCCGTGCACTACCGCATCCGCCGCGTGTACTGCCCTACCACCGCGTGTACTGCCCTATCCACCGCGTGTACTGCCGTATCCATTTATGTGCACTGCCATGTCCACCTCGCGCGCTGTTACGTCGACTCTCCCTGTTGGAGCGAGGAGAATCTTCCCCCTCGCCGATGCCCCCCGCTGATGTCGTGACCTGTGCCCTCAGGACCTCCGCACGTGATGCGTTGTACTTGGGCTTTTTCCGTGGTCGGGTTTTTTTGGTTGACGTATCTCCGGGGTTGGCGTCGGGTTTTTTGTTGCTGCTGCTACTTCAGCGTAAGTCCTGGGGTCAGGCCTTGCACCACCATCAGCTTTTTCGCCTGAAGAATGCAACTTCCCCTCCTTCTTCGCCTCCCAACGATTTCCGGCCTGCTCCTGGTGAGGTCGTTGGCAACTCTCAACACCTTGCCCCCCCCAACCTGGCTCGGTACTCCGGTTCGTGATGACTGCCATCTTGTCCTCCACCGACTGAAATTGACAATCATGGGCTTTGGCTGGCCATTTCTGCTTTCGCCCACTCGATGGCTCGTGCGTGTCATCTACTGTCCATTCCTTCGGTGCTTCCACACTGTTCAGTGTGTCAACAACTAGTCTGGCCGGAGTCATGCTCTCAAATTGTTCTGTCTGTGGCACACCAAACAAACGCAGATTATCCTTCTGGAGAAAGCTTTTAGAGATCACAATGTTTTCGACCATCTATCCCGGGTTTTTATAGTTTCCATTTCCGAAAACAACGTGGAAAGATTGTCCTTGTTCTGTTTGCAGGCGCAGAAAAGTTTTGTCAAATCTTCTCGGGTGTCCTTCACGGGACGAAGGGCAAGCGCTCATTCTCCTCCTCCAGCCCGTCACAAAAGCCTCCCTATGTCATCACACTTCGTTCTGACATACGAAATGTCCTTTTTGAGAACTGAGATCTTTCCGCAGGAGTGACATATCATTAGAAAGAGTCTGGGACTGTTCACGTGTAAATTGCTGTTCAGTAACTGTTTTGCGAAATCGGGTAGAAAACCCGAATCAGCTGCACAACCCATGGAAGGGGGGCGAGCGGAAGTTCTGTCAGTGTCACTGCTACCATTCGCACTGTCACTTTCTGCGCTAATGCCCTGTTGGTGAACGCATCGCTATCTACGGTCCAGGGTTTCCCTCAACGTCACCACAGCACAAGAAATAGGCAGCCACAAACCAAAAAGAAGCAGCTCCACTCGGTTTCGCACGTGATAACCCTGATGCGCATTTTCACGACCGACTGAATTCGCTTGGCCATGAAGCTGTGGTAAGTGGGCAGAAACAGGCCAAGGCAGCGCGGAAAAAACAGAGGTTCACAGGCATGGTCACAGTTTTAGTCACAAATTTCACATCACTGTGATCAGCACATTTCACCAGTTCAGTGTGATTGAAAGTGACTTGATTATTCCAATAATTAACGTAGTAATTAGACAATAATCCTCCGCAATTCGAGAGCGTTCCAAAAACACGTCTTCTCTGCGCTGTGAAATCAGCTCACCCCCGAGAGAGAGAGAGAGAGAGAGAGAGAGAGAGAGAGAGAGTGTACATGGACGTTTTATCCTAATACCCACAGAGAGAGAGAGAGAGAGAGAGAGAGAGAAGAGAGAGAGAGAGAGAGAGAGATGTACATGTAATGATGTATCCTAAAGATGAAAAAAACGAAATGCATGTTCACTGACGTTGTTTCAGAGTGAGAGAAAAAGGGAAGAGGGGGCTTGGAGGGTCGAGGTAAAGTACACAATGGAAAGGCCTGAGTGCACGAGGCAAAGGGGCACGCGGCAAAGTGGCACGGGCGGCAAAGTGGCACGCGGCAAACAGAGAAAGAGAGAGAGAGGGGAAAGAGAGAGAGAGAGAGAGAGAGAGAGAGAGAGAGAGAGAGAGAGAGAGAGAGGCAGACACAGACACAGACAGACAAAAACAGAGAAAGAGACAGATAGAGAGAGGGGTGGGGTGGGGAGAGAGGGAGGAGGAGAGAGAGAGAGAGAGAGAGAGAGAGTAGAGAGAGAGAGAGAGAGAGAGAGAGAGAGAGAGAGAGAGAGAGAGAGAGTCAGTCAGCCAGCCAACCACACAGACCAACAGACAGACAGATAGAGACTTAAAGAATAAGAGAGAGAAGAAGAAGAAGAGAAGAAGAAAGAAAGAAAGAAAGAAAGAAAAGAAGAAGAAGAAGAAGAAGAAGAAGAAGAAAGAAGAAGAAGAAGAAGAAGAAGAAAGAAAGAAAGAAAGAAAGAAGAAGAAGAAGAAGAAGAAGAAAAGAAGAAGAAAAGAAGAAGAAGAAGAAGAGGAAGAAGAAGAAGAAGAAGAAGAAGAAGAGGGCAAACACGCAAAGACTGCCGCCACAACAAACACTAGGTAAGAAAAATGTCACTGACACCCAACACGCCTGCCCCACTGTTAGACACCCAGCACAATGTCACACCAGTGCAGTCACATCATCGGACCCACCACCATGTCACCCTGCTTACGATGAAATTGCCGACCCATGAACAAGCACACACAAAAATGAAATAAAGGCAGAAGACACAAGGG
>JAFLJL010013190.1:0-12684 GCA_018398815.1 Conus ventricosus
CTCACATCGAAGAACTCCAGTTTCACGAGTGTTCGTTTACACACGTAAAACCCACTATTCCGCGAGTCTAATGTTCTCCTCCTTTCCCCCCCTCCAAGAGTTGACAGGTAAGCAAACTCCCGGCAGGAATCACGCACTTCACGGCCACTGCCAACCTGGCAATGGACGGGCCATACTCCGCAATTGTCACTGAGGCGACTGTATCAGTTCGTGCGTGACAATATGTGTGTGTGTGTGTGTGTGTGTGTGTTGTGGTGTGTGTGTGTGTGTGTGTGCGACAGATATATATATATATATATATATAGAGAGAGAGAGAGAGAGACAGAGACAGAGACAGAGAGAGAGAGAGAGAGAGAGAGAGAGAGAGAGAGAGAGAGAGAGAGAGAGATGAACATTGGGGTATTCAAAAAACTACAAGTACCACCGGAACGTAACTCGGCAGATTGATCATACAGGCAAAGCTTTCATATCGCACTGTCTACGATGATGTCACTGAGTGGCCAAGGCTAAACATCTACGATCAGCATTTGAGAATTTACATCCCTCCATAAACTTTAATCACTACCAGGTTGTGCTTTATACTCTGATAACAGTTATGTAATGAAGTACATGGAAAAGATCGATAAGAGCGATAGAGTTTCATTTTATGCAGATAAGGCATTACTAACGCAGTTTCTACAAAAAGGCGCAAATACAAATAGATGTACTATTGCCAAAAACAGCGAAGTGAGAGAAAGAATGCTTTATCATTAACGATGAATCAAGCAAGTAAAGTCACAATAAAGCAGTGAAGGAAACACGCTTACTTTTTCAACAATAAAAAAGTAGTCGTCCCAAACTCTATAAGTCTTTCATAAACTTGACTTCGTTGATGGAGAGAGAGGGACAAAAGAAAGAAAAGAAAAACAGAAAGACGGAAAGTGAGAGAAAAAGAAAGAAAGCAAGAAAGAAAGAAAGAAAGAAAGTAAGAAAGAAAGGAAGAAAGTGGGCACTTAAGTAGAAAAAGAAGAAGCAAGGGGCACCCACTCTCATTTGGTAAAAGAACCTCACCACTTTGTCTCACGTGGCAATGGAGCAACCGCACACTTTATACATGGCAACGAAAAAATAAACACTATGTCACATGGTTAAAAACCAAACAAACACAAAACAATAACACACAGTCTTTCCTAGCAAGGAAACGACAGCTAACTGTACCATATGATAAACAAGAAACAGCACCGTGTATAACATAGCAAAGAAGAAATCGCACAATCTCTCACATTATACAGAAGAAATAGCACATAAAATCACGTGTTGAGAATATTATGACCTGAATACCACATCGTTAGTGCGTTCCTCTTCGTCTTCTTTGCCGTCATGTTCACAATTCCTTCTCTGTGTTCTCTGAAATTGTCCAATGCAATCTCACTGCTTTTGGAGAAAATTCGCACACACACACACACACACACACACACACACACACACACACACACACACACACACACGCGCACACACACGCACACACACACGCACACACACGCACGCACACGCACGCGCACACACGCACACGCACGCACACGCACGCACACGCACGCACACGCACGCACACGCGCGCACACGCGCGCACACGCGCGCACACACGCGCGCACACGCGCGCACACGCGCGCACACGCGCGCACACGCGCGCACACGCGCGCACACGCGCGCACACGCGCGCACTCACACGCCACGCACGCACGCACGCACGCACGCACGCACGCACGCAGCACACACACACACACGATTAGTCGCTATGTCAACTTGTCATTTTGGCGATTTGACGCTTCGCCGACTTGACACACCGCCATCTGTCTTCAGCCACGTGACCGCTAGGGAGCGGATAAGAGGAGCGGGAGGGAGGGGAGTGGGGAAAGGGTCATCGCGTGACGTGGGCTTGGACAGAGTGGTGATTGGAATCTTCTTTAGTGTAGTGTCTTGGTACAGATGAAAGGGTCGTTTGTTAAGACTTCAAGGCCAGAGCTTTTCCTCTCTGCTGGTAAGTAAGCATGCACTCATGTGTGTGTGCGTGTGTGTGTGTGTGTGTGTGTGTGTGTGTGTGTGTGTGTGTGTGTGTGTGTGTGTGTGTGTGTGGTGCCCGTGCGCATGTGTGCACAGAGCATGCTTCGTGCAAACTCCATATCTGCCTCCTCAAACTCACGCATGACAAGAGAGAGAGAGAGAGAGAGAGAGAAGAGAGAGAGAGAGAGAGAGAGAGAGAGAGAGAGAGAGAGATTCGGATTCGGATGATTTATTCATATAGGCCTTAGCCCTTTATGAAGGGTGAGTGAACATAATATATGAACTGAGATAAAATGCTCATGATTGTCAAACATTCTAGACATAAATCATTTTAGAACATCAAGAAGTAACTGTTTCTCTAAATCTAAATGCCTTATACAAAAACAATGAACAGAATTTTCGTAACAACTTCTGTGAGGTTGGACGACATAAGTATAGTCAATTTAAATAGAAAGGCTGCTGTAAAATTTTTTGGCTGGAAATACATTGTTCTCATGTTCTTAGGCTGAACAGCAAGAACAAAATGGATTTCATTTCCGGAGACTCTTTACAAAGCGGACACAACAAGACATTGTCATCAACAACGGTTTTTGTATCTAAACTTGTGAACTGCCAATTCTATATTCCAAACCTAAATTTGGACCATGATATATTTTCAAGTGCCTGTCCATTTCTAAAGTTAATAAGGTTTCAGATCTTGAAAGCTGCAAACTTTTTCTATAGAAATCTAAACCTCATCACTAGGCTGCCAACAGGGTCTGACCATTTTTTGCCAAATGCATCAATCAATCCGTTACAGAAAACAATGTAAAAAAACTGCTTAACATTTCCAACACCACGACTTAACCACACGGAAAACCCAAACCATATTTCAAAAAGACAAGTACGACTTTACAAACCCAGTTGTTTTTCCCTCTATAAGCATCAAGACCATATAACATGTTATAAGCTTTGCGTGGTAATCTGTGGTCCTCCATTGAAGTAAATTCAGCCAATAAACAATGCATTTTTACTGCATAGACTATGTAATGGGAATCTATTCGTATCACCATAAATCAAGTCGTTAGGCGTGCGCCTGTCCACACCCAAGAACCTTTTAATGCGAACAGGAGCACAGACATCACAGTATCCGCAGCACCATCTAACCCCATAATTCAAGACCCCATACTGTACAATTGGTTGAACCTGACTGGTCCAAACAACTTGAGAAATACATCAAATGACGTATTATTGAGAACATATAATTTCTTCATAATACAGAGTAAAGAGCATTTTTGCTCTCTACTGCAAGAATCAATTGTGCCACGCACCAAACAAAACTTAGACTTAGAGAAAAATATACCCAAATACTTACAAGCATTCACACCATGCATTGCGTCATCATCATAGCACCATCTTTCCCTCGTGCATCTTAGATAACCACCCTTAACGAAATACAATGATTTACTTTTTTGGACAAATTAAACCCCCTTAGTTGGAGAGAAGCAGCTGCGCGTTGTAAACTAGTCATTTGAGTCTGTAAACCAATAACAGTCTCCGATATCAAAAACCACATATATTTGCAAATAAAAGTATAAACAATTCCAAAAGCATTCCAGTGTCAGCAAAGCCCCTGTCTTCATTGTTAGATCACTTCATTGGCAATTCATTAATAAAGAGCGAAAATAGAACCGTGCTGCAAGCATCACACTGCATAACCCCACTGTAACAGTTAATAAAATCTGTCAGATTAGCGCCAACATCAACGAACTCTAGCTCTAACTACATCATACAGGCTCCTGATACAACTTGTAAGTTTACCCCTAATACCGTTTTTAATCATGACTGGCCAAAGAAGATTTCTATTTATGGAATCAAACGCCTTTTTTCAAAGTCTATAAAAGCAACGTAACAATATTCGATATAGGAAAACTGTTTCTGAACGATAGCCATTGAAGTAAACATGTATCCAACAGTCGATCACCTTTTTTGAAACCAGCTTGGTGTCACCAGTGATGTTTTTTTTCCTCTATCCATTCTTGCAGCCTATTATTTACTATCCTATTCCGTACATTTTACTACTTATAATGCTTAGGGAGATGCCCCCTATATTGTTTGGATTGATTTAGCATCACACCCTTTTTTAAATTGGGCAAAAATAATGATTCTGTCCATTATTTGGAAACGTACCAGTATCAAACACTTTGTTAAACAATTTCACACAAAACTGCACAACTTGGGCGGTGGGGGGGGAGAGTAATTTGAACAGTTCACCAATAATGCCCATCGGGACCTGCCAGCTTTAATAAACGGTTTTTTCAGTTTTTTAATAGCAATAATACTTCGTCTTCAACTAATGGGACGTCCATATACTTATCAGACCTCATCTTCAAACCCCTCCATTCCCCTCTTGGTTTGGCTATTCTTCCAGTATTTAACTCTAACCAAGGCTGAAAAAGTGAAACCAACATCTCACTGAAATGTTGTTTCTAGGCTAGTTCGTTTCGGTTCGGTCGCGCGATAATTTTGCGAATTTACAGTCCAAAAATAGCTTCTTGAACTTATTGGATTTACTAATTCATCTATTAATAACTTCTTATAATCTTTCCCCTTTTTCTCTTTAGTAAATGTTTATGATTCACGTCTGGCTATAACGTATGCATCTGCAGTCAAGCGTCCTCAACGAGCGGGCGACTTCATCCGCCATAATCTCTCATCTTCCTTATCACAAGAACATTCAGGGTCAAACCAGTTCTTTTAAATTCTATCATGACCATGTATACAGTTTTTCATACATTCAGCACATCGCCAATATACATTCGTTCAACAAAAAAGAGCTAGATTATACATCAGTGGTCTATTAACTTGTGGCAATATCAAATTTTTCACACGTTTTTTCAGCCATAGGGATCACAGTAACGAAGAAGCACATTCAATCACTCCAGACAATTTTTCCATAACATCGTCGTGTCCTCTTTTTGTTAGCGTCTGCTAGGTTTCCACAAGGAAACGAACATGAAGTGATACAGGGAAATGAATCAGAGTCTATCGTTCTAAAACCTGTAATTCACAAGCATCACACCGAAGAACAAAAATTCATTTGACAATATGAAGTAATCATTCCACACTACGTTCCAGAGTCAGAAACATATGGTATAGCAACTTTTAGGGGTCGCACTTCACTACACCATTTGGATTCACAAGTTCAAAGCCGTGCACATGTTTAATAACAATTTCCCATAATTATTTAGGATTTTTATCTTGAGAGCATCGTATAAGACCTGAAAATGACTATCATGTTGTGTATCAAAAGCATGGAACCCAAGAAATCTTTCAGAGAATATCCAGCAGTTGCTACCATTCAAATCACCGTTCAAAATGACATAAACATCATTCATTATAAGCAGTCAGTCAGACATTCTTCCAGTGTAAGCAATACCATTATCTAGATCAAAAAGACATAAAAAGGAGATCCTCCTTCGGGGAATGTACGAACAGACATACAAAATGACTCTGTCTGTTCCAACTAGAATTTTGTCACTCAGAAAAATACTTGAGTTTGAATAATTTCCGGTCCAATCGATCTAACAAAGGGGGATGAATTCATTTCTTATTAAACCCTAACGACAAAACCTCCAGATTCGTCTCCATGATTTGTGAACTTCACACCTCAGGCCTTTGCAAAATGTTTTATACCCAAAAAACAAATCATCACTACATTCATCACTAAATGTTTCCGTTAAGCAACAAGTCGAACTGACAAGAAATGAGGCAAAATCAGAGACAACAAACCTTAGACATTAACCTTGACATTCCACGACAAGAAAGCAAAAGGTTTATGAACAGCAGAAGACTCGTGTACTTCGTGACTTTACAATTGCATCCCATCGGCAGCTCTGCCGAACAGGCCTGACACAGCGAAAAGTGTTCATGTGTGTCAATGTCACCGGTGGCGACCGAGAATCTACCGGTGTGTTGTGGGACTGGCCCTTCCCTTTTGTTCTGTGCTGGTTACAGGCAATTTTTTACATGTGGCCGGCCTACATCCCTATCTAGGTTCAGCTAAGTTGCCATGAGCGTCGAGAAAGTTCTTTTTTTACTGTCAATACTCAAATGATCGAAAATCAGTGACGTCTCTTTTTTCCCTCGGCTCTGGCTTTTATTCAGATCGGGAGAGAGGCCGCGCCTGATCTCCTGACACGAAATAGAAATCCCTCTCGCAACAAAAAATTTTGCTGCCCCTCAGTTTGGCTTTAGCCTAAGGATTCTCACCTTAGCTTGAGAGAACAGGGAAAAGGCCGACTCTAAGCCACTTTCCATCACCCTCCAACCCCGAGTTTTGGGCGAAAGTGGCTTAAAAGCCGCCTTTTCCTGTGGCGGAAGAGAGAAGAGAGAATCATCACCGGCAGAACAGACCAGACGACAGAGAAGAGAGACAGACAGACAGACAGCAGAGGCGTGCAGACAGACACACACACACACCACACTTTCTCTCTCTCATTAAATGACATAAAAATCCGCACACTTCTTCTGACTAATTTTCCACTACAAACTTTTGTACACTGGCTGAAACTCGATCACATAATTTACGGCTCGCGGCTTGCACAAGCCTGTCCTGTGTAAACGAAACACACCTCAGTTTGGGTTGCGCCACATTGCTTTCAGAAATTCGTGAATCGAGGCTGTCGAGTGGCAACGACCGGGCTGTCATTGTGTTGGACTATTGAACAAGAAGGCTGTGTTTTCACTGCTGCTCTGTTGTGGCCACTGTGTTTTTAATTGTGTTATTTAAAATGGCAAAAACGTTACTGACGAACAGGTTTGTTATTCGAGGCCATAAGTTTTATTTTAACTGCATGTTAGAGTAATTTGTTTGAAAATAATTAGTTGAGTCAGTCAGTGAAGGCAAGCCAACTATTCACATTTGCCCGCACAGCGGGCGTTGGTTTTAACACGTTCCTCGCTATACAGCGAGAGCCGCCTCATTTCTCTGTCTTCCATTGCGCTTAACTGGTAGTTGGAAGGCGGAGGTAAACACGACTGATTCCGTATTTGAAACCATTTTTGCCTGTTCCTCCCACGTAAAAAATTTCTCGTTTATTTGTAATTAGACTTGATTTGATTGTTAACTATAGATTAAGTGTTCATGTGGCAAGCTGAATCTGGTATTAAGATGTGTATACATTTCTACTTTTTAATTCAACCAGTTCATCTACCTTCCAAGTGTGCTCTTATGCAACAGAATGGCGATTCGAATGTTGCTGGCAAACCAAACTAGATAGGGTTTTTGGCAACCATTAGTACATCTGACCAGTATGGAGAGGATAGTGTTTGGCTAGCACTATCTTCAATAGAATGCTTCAAATTATACAATGACGGATGTACTTACAACCTACAAAAACTAAGTGTAACAGATAGGCTGGCACGAGCCGAACTTAAATCGCTAGCGAGACCGCGACGCGACCTTGTTCACACAGCGCACGGCAAGCGACCAAAAAATCAATAAAGCGAGAAGACTGGCCTTATGCCAGGGTGAGGGTGGGGTGGGGGTGTATACATATCAGGTTGACAGCGCGCCCGGTGTCGTTAGCGCGGTTGTAAATGTCATGAAGGTGTGTGGAGTAGTGAGAAAGTTATTTAATGGGTTTTGTGCAGGTTGGATTTGTTTATATAAATTTTAAATCATGGCAGAACAAAGACATGGGAGATTTCTAATCTGACAATACTTGACAAGCATGTTGAGTACCATGCACAGTACGGGAAACCATGATCTGCACCTAGCAATGACAAGCAGCTCCAGCAATCCCCGTAACGTTAACAGGCGGAAGGCAAGACCTATACATCTACCAGTATGGAGAGGAGTAGTGTGTGCCGGCACTATCTTCATATAAATGCGCCAAATAAACAATGCCGGATGTAACTACTACTGGCGATAGAGCCGCCATAAAACTTGGCCACACAGTAATTGCCTTAACTCTGCCAACGCTAGTTGCAAGCCTGGTTGAAAAGAGGAGAAGCACAGCAAACTACCTAGGCTAAGTAATCAAAGTTGGTTGGGCTCATGCTTTGTCGTTCACAGCGCGTGAACGGATGGCCTACTTGCTGGACTTCTGCCCCACAAAGCCCTGGACGAGTTTTCTAAAAATAGTTCTTACACTCACCTGCTTTGACGTCAATGCTTTCGCCGTTCACAGCCCCGTGGAAACGGTGGCTTACATGCTGGACTCCTGCCCCACAAAGCCCTAGAAGTTTTCTAAAAAAAAGTTATCTTACCTCACCTGCTTTGACGTCATGCTTTGCCGTTCACAGGATAAGCCGCGGTGAACGGTGGGCCTACTTGCTGGACTCCTGCCCCGTGCTTAGGCTGCCATTTTAGGCGGGTGTACTTTATACAATTGTCTTGTTTTAATTTATCAGGCTTTTGTTGAAATGCACTTGGCGGCAGCTTTGAACTTGCCAACTAAAGAGCCAATGCATTACAAAAACCAAGCACATGTCTTGCACCAAGTGGTGTTACACATGACAAATCATAAGCTCTGTGTACAACCACACCCACAATCACCCACCCCCAAGTCAACCCCAAGTCCTTAATTAAGTTTTAATTAAGTTACCCCCAAGTTCTAATTAAGTTTTTATTAATACTTTCAAGTTCTAATCAGTTCTTGAATTAAGTTTTTAATTAAGTTCTTGATCATGTTCTTAATAAGTTCTTGATTAAGTCATCCTCTAAGGTACAACCAGTTCTTTATTTAAGTATCTTATATTTATTAAAAAAATACAATCTATGTTTGTATCTTAAATAGTAAATGTCGACGATAGTACACACACCCTCAAAAAAAAAAACGCGTCATCGTTGAGGATGTCTTGCTCAGCGTTTCTCAGCATAGCTCTTAAAGGAAGGTTTTACATCCGAAGCACAACCACATTGATTACAATTCGGTCTATGGAAATGTCCTTTATATAGCTTCCAGGTCTTAAAATTTTATTGACTTCCCATCATTTTATAATACTCCATGATCTATTTTATAAAAAAATTTAAATATTATTCCATTTGAAATGGATCAAAATGATGCCTTTGTTATTGGCGGTTTGGCGTGCAAGTTTCTTTTTCTGTATTTAATGGGTCAGATTTTTTTTGATTGCATTTTGTTTCTGTTGGCATCGGTTTATATTTTATAACCAATAAACTGCCCTGCCCAACAGCAGCATGGCGCCAAAAAGGCAACAGTTTTTAAGTTCAATATTCCATAGAAGACTTTGGGGCCCTTGTATCACATGGAGTTTTGTTATTGCGGGCATTGATTCAACTGTTCTGGCGTTGGGCGGTGTTAATGTTTCATGATGCTCATATTCTGTAAGGACATTAATTTTTTTTGTCTGTTCCACTCTGCTAATTTTTTTCCTGCTTCAAACACTGCCCAGATTTTTTAATGGTCCTTCCACCTGATCAGCGTTTTCTGCTATTTTCTAGCTTGGTTCCTTTCTTTCTCACCAGATTCAATGTTTCCTGTTCTGATTGAGTTTCCCAGCTCGTTCATTTGACGGGAAATAAAATCTATATGATTTAAAGATCTTAATCCCATGATTAATGGCCGAATAACAATGTCCAAATCTATAGTATAAATCACATCCTAGAGACTCTAATGACGTTGTTAAAACTGGAACTTCGTTAAATCATACTACGATCTAGTTCAGAATCAATGGGAGCAAATCTACTGACATAGTTTAGTGTACGACCTAAGAAACCGTTTGCCCCACACTTTCACCATTCTAGACCCCAGCTGCGCTTCATATCTGTTATGATACTTTTTTAATGTCTTGTGGCGACCTCTGTTGAATTCTGTTTCAATGCTGAAGTCAGTTCCGAGGAACTGTTTTTGTTGCTTCTCCACAACGCTGCCAAAGAATACAACCACTCCTTGGGGCATAATAGCTTGAACATTAACTCTTGGTCAATCATAAGTTTCAGGAAGGTTTAGGCCGCCTTTGTAGCTGAAGGAGATCATCGCAGTTCATGTTTTTATTACATTATACTTATTTTATTTTATAAAAATGAGCACCGAAAAAACTGTTGCTAACCTTGTATACCATCTGCTGTTATTTAGGGCTAAGTGTAGGATACTCCAATGCTTGGTAAAAGCCTGTAAGAAATACACCAGCAATCATGGCAAACTAACTTTGAGGATTCTCAGCAAAGCTGATTGCTATCATTGCTGCTCGGTTGCCAACGAAAGATTTTCTAGTTAAGCAAGGAAAAATCCAGACAATATAAATTTGTAAGAAAAAAAATACATTTATAAAAAAAATGGCTGTCACTCGCAATAATGAAGCGGGCGGCTGTGGGAATGCGCTTGCTTTTTAGCGGCAGTAATTTTGCAATTTTAGTAAAATGGGGAATGGCGGCGAGAGAAAAAGGCATAAACAAAGCTAGGAGGAACTACAGCTGCACAAGACGCCTATGCAAAGGCCGAGACTTGAGCAGTTATATTTTAATTAAGATGACACACTGAAAAGAACAGGGGCATATGCAGCTTACACATTTAAAAATGTTGATCAAGCAATAAAAGAATATTATCTAGTAACAGGCAATCCAAGTCCAGACATTGCACCCACCAAAATTCAGTGACTTTTAATCAACCATCAGAAAACAAAAGATGCAAGAAATCGCCGTTTATTGTCGTTGGCATGACCGTCGTGTATTAGTTGCACATAATATTTGCTGACTAAAAAATGAACAAAATCTATTATTCGCCCAAAGGATATTGGAAGGGCAATCATCAGCAAACCAAAAGCTAAGCCAGCGGGCAGTTGTCAGTGAACCAACAGCAAAGGAATGTTTTATCTAAACAAGCGATTTGCAAATTTATTTAAACCGGCGCCTAGAGCGATACAAGACCGCACTTTGTGAACACAACTCCAAACGACTCCCATCAATGGATCGTCCTATATTTACCCTCTGAAAGATTAGACGAAAAAGATTTAAGGACGCACTCACGTCAATCATTGATATGCTTCAAGATACAAAGATGCGGAGGCATTAACACAAAAGAGTGCTATCTGCTGTTGCTGTTGCCATACAACTGATATACCAACGAGGGCACTAACTTAACCTCGCATGATTCAAGTCGAGATGGAAAAGAATTTAAAGGCCAAGGAATCAATTATTGTTAAAACACAGAGTTACTTAACCATTAAAAAGGCATTCCAGGAGTTCATAGATCACAGGCTTTAGTCGAAAAACTTTAACACAAAACAGTTAGCCGAAAGACTTTCCTTTCTCCTACCAGTATCACAGAGAAGCTGATTGACAATTCTCGCCACACAGGAATGGGTTAGAAGAACTGCCCTCAGTTTTGCGCGCAATGAATAATGAAGAATTTTAAAGGCCTAAAAACCAGTACAAGCACTCAAAAGAAAAACAATAAAAGTTGCGAAGACTCCAGTAAACAACCCAGCAAACTATTAACCGGTTTGGTTTGAACGTAAGTACCTTTAGTTACCGGGAGAAGCAGACGGGGACACTCCATTAGGCAAAACCGATTCCCAGTTTTGGAGTGTTGATCCATATGAAATAAAAGAATTGTAAAAAAGATCCGCCCGTGTATTATTTTACGAGAAACTGACACAAAACAAAACAACCAGCTCCTCAAAGATCTTTATGTGAAAGAAGAACAGCAGGAAATTCCGCCAGACAACTATTCCGCTTTAATTAATGTTTACGGTTCTCACAGTGCCCAATTGGCATATGAAAACTCCTGGATTAACAAAACACACGTTTTGTGTTTTGTTCAATCTAATGACTTCTATGTTACAACTGTTGTGTTGCATCTCAATTAAGATTCATCGAAGTTTTTTACTTGTCATGATGAAAAGTCTTATGCCAAACAATGCTTCTTTGTAGTTGTCATGTGATATGTTTGCTGACACAAACGCTGGCGAGATATTCCCTTTGCTTTTTCTTATGATTTCCTCCTGGCTCGAAATACTGTACATTTTCCGATCTTAAACGAACCCCACATACTCCATTGATCCACCGTTCCAGATAATCATCCTTCCAATCTTTCCTAAAACCTTCTTATTAACGATGACTGTAAAGGTGAATCTTTAGGGTAATCTGATGTATCATACCATCCCCGCATGTCCTTTTGCTATCGTCGATTTCCATGTCTTTATAGATGTCTTCAGTAGGAAAATACTATAACAAAACTACTGTAATCTGTTAAAGTACTCCCCTGGACTCTGGATACGAGGGTTTAAAGGTAGTCATAAAGAAACTCTAAACATCAAAAGCGTTGATAAATCTAAAACAAGTAAACCCAATAAATACAGGTTTGTCTAATTTGACCCTTTCTTTTTTTCATCATTATGCCAAAAAGCTGATCATGAAATTTTCTGAAGTCCTGATAATTAGTTTTGAAGTCAGCTTAATTGCTTTCGTTCTCTCTGGTAACCAATCTGACATCTTTAACGCTTGTGCCGGATTCTCCGTTTATAGTCTTTCCAAAACAGCTGTGTTCATCAGCTTGAAAAAGACTTATTCTGAAGCATCTGTGGATATACGTGGTCCTGAGATCAGTGTTCTTCATGATGTAAGTTTCATGAACTGTTCTTGATCGAAAGCATTGCGAATGACTGCTGTTAGCTTCAAAACCATGTCTTAAATAA
>JAFLJL010013191.1:0-17719 GCA_018398815.1 Conus ventricosus
GGGGCTTTTCAAAAATTGATTTAAAAAACATTTTACGGGGCCAAAACTTTCCCATGGGCCCCAACATGCCGGTAAAACTGTCTTCGCATGATAGAGCTGCCAGGGGCTATGCCTTTAAGTCCCAAGGAAAAGGTAATGTTGCTATAGCCCAGCCGACCGCAAAAGGCCATATCAGGCTGTCATCGCATTGAAGTCAACTCACAAGTCATTTAGAAAAGAAAAAAATTTAACTCATTCACACAACCCTTTGAAATACAATTAAACTCACACTGGAAATTTTGTGAAAAATCTTTCTTCTGTAAAATTTCAGATCAGACGAAAAAAGTTGATCTCGTTCAGACATTCAAAGATCATGTCAGGCGGGACATCTCTGAACAAGGTTTTCATGGTGTCTGCTGTAAAATGTTTATGTCTCACATCATGCAAGTCCAAACAGTCTAAAAGAGTATGTTTCACTGTGAGTGGTGCATGACATGGAATAGCATGCTACTCTTCATTGATGATGCTGTGCCGCTACTTTTGTGATGAAATGCAATGTCTAAGAAGCGAATTTAAAACAGTATGAAACAAAACAAAAGCCACTTCATAGACTTAACCTTTTCGCGACGTGCCGTGCGATAGTGACGGCAACTACAGTTGACCTGTCCACAACGAGCCGTGCCCTGGTACGGCAGTACTGCTGTACTGCCTGGACATGCCATGCACCCGTGACGGCACAACTGTATAAAAATTCCCATGTTCTCTCATCTACCATCTAGGGGATCCAGCTGCCATAAATATTTAGAACAGGGTTCTAGCTTCTGGAAGGGTAAGTTTTACATGCACTAGTGGATGACCTTTGTGACCCCAGAGTAGTCCGAACAAAGAACCCGTCTGGCACTGGAAAGGCACGTGTGGAATTTCTGCCTCACTAGTCACTAACATATCCGGCAGAAGAAGAACGACACGTGGTTTTAGAACGGTTAGCGAAATGTGTTGTGGATGAGGGGGGTAAGGTGCACAAGTTCATTGAACAGAATCTGAGCTTGCTTTATTGCTCTGTGTATTTAATAGTTTTATAACGTCTTATCATCTGAAGCCAAAACGGTGAATAGTGTGTACTGTGTGCAGTTATTTAATTTCTTTTAAAAAAGAAAAATAATTCACTTGGATTAACATATTGAATACCTCAGGCTTTCTCTGCATCTGTTCAATGTAAAAGCGAAATTTTATGCCCCTTTCTTCCTCATTTGCTGTCATACTAACCAAACAAACGTAAACAAGATTGTGTTCTACGTTTTACTCATGTTGTTTCCTTACTGTAGCGTTGCTATTTTACCCAAATGTATTTAATTCTATGCTCATTACAAGTTTGCGCATTACCCTGTCCGT
Organism: Conus ventricosus; assembly: GCA_018398815.1. Taxonomy (NCBI): domain Eukaryota; kingdom Metazoa; phylum Mollusca; class Gastropoda; order Neogastropoda; family Conidae; genus Conus; species Conus ventricosus. The sequence continues at coordinate 1,372 of JAFLJL010013191.1, forward strand.
TGATATATAACATTGCTTGTTAGGTTTATATTAGGAGACGTAAAATGAAATAAAAAAGTGCGAAAATTGCGCGTCTGCAATGGTTGTAAGCACATGTGGTGTACGCGCATGCCGGGAACGACGTTGCTCTGCCGCGTTCCGTCGGAAAGTATTAAGGGCATGTCAAACAGAACCGAGTCAACATAGATTCTTTAGAGTGTAGACTTAGAGTGTAGACTTATTGTGTTAAAGAATGGGCAAGTTCACTATGGAGGGATGAAACAGTAGACCCAAAAAGCACTAAAAACTATTGTAATGTTGTTGCCCTTGTCAATTGGTTTTGTTGTCAGCCATTTTGATTTTTTTTTAGGTCATGTCAAAACCATTGCGATAACCAATGATATTTTTGTTTTCTTAGTCAGTCGTCATGTGTGTGAAGCAAAAATGCTACCGAGTCTGACTTGTCACAGTGCATAAGAGTGCCATGCTCAAATTTGGAATGGTAGACTTTAATGTCAAAAGAGCAGTATGTTGTGCTTTTGAAACCTTGGCAGCTCTGATCCAATGATCTGACCATGACTGGTGCCTGAAGTGAGTCTGACTGATGTTCACATCTGAATGGGTTGTGGACTCTGTGTGCGACTGTGAAAATGCAGCGTGCTCTAAGACAGAATCTGACTACAGCTATTCTTTTATGTGCATTAAATTTGGTCACATTGAGTACGACGTGACTTGTGTGTCAGTGGAATTCATTTTTTTTTCATCATGTTTGAATAGGATGTGAAAGTGTTTCACAGAAGACATTTTTCTTGATCATTGCTTTTTTAAAAGCTCTTTGCCTGGTTTGAGAAAAATTCTGAGTCGCAGCTTTTACCCTCTTGGCCCGTTTGTCACAGTAATTTGTAACTCAGTCTCTCTGCCTCTCTCTGTTCTGTCTCTCTCTCTCTCTGTTCCTCTCTGTGATCACTGGTCACAGAAGGTAGAAGCCATGGCAGGAGGACAAAACACAGAATGTTTATGTCCATGAATAAATTCTGTAAACAAAGAATGGCAGTTGGACTGCGCTGGTTTGGTGACAGGTGGCCGTCACCTTCCTTTGACCTGCCAGAGGCCAACGTGTTGAGTTCAGACTCCGCACATGGTGGCTCCAGCGACCGGAGGCGTCAGCGCTCGGCATATTCTCCGGCCAAGAAATGTTAGTGCGCAGATAAATCTCCCTCTTTCTGGAACTGTCTTGTCCACTTGCTTTATTTTTTCCTTCCCATGTGAGACACTTGGTAAAAGGCCGAACAAACAAGCTTACCACATTTCTGATCCAAAATTTTTGTTTTGTAGTCCAATCAGAGGCATTTATCAAACTTGTGTACCAGTAACTAGGAGGGAAAATTAAGTCCCAGAAGGATGACATCAATTTTTGGCACAATTGGTGTGTGTTGTCATTGTGTGAATATCGCCTGACCACTTGTGTACAAGCGTTCATGCGTTATCAACCATTATCTACAGAAAATAACCTAGTCGAGTTGTTTAAAAGAATTGTCGGGAATTTCCCTTGTCAGTCATCTCAAGAGCAAGATATATACATTTTTCTTGACAAACCACTAATTATCAAAACTAAACATCCCCATTTGTATTGGCGAGCTCAGCAGTGCCTAAAACATTGTGGCCCCAGACCGGGGGCCCCCCCCCCTTTACACCAGATGACAGTCAGTTCGCCGAGTACAGCGCGTTAAGCTGGCTGTGGGGGGAGCAGCCTGCAGAAAACACCCTTTCCCTGGCCGCATCATGGCTTAGCCTCTGCGCTGTGGGCGAGCTGTAAACTCCCCATCTCCTCTCAAAACAAAGTGGTCCTTGCTCTGAACAGCCATGAGCCATGCTTCTCTAGAGCAGCTGAGTTGCCTGCAGGTTGGCAGTTGCAAGTAAAAAGAACAGAGCTTTGCAGTTGCAAGTAAAAAGAACAGGCTTTGCAGGTGCAAGTGAAGAAACTGAGCTTTGCAGTTTGCAAGTGAAAAAGAACATAGCTTTGGCAGTTGCAGTAAAAGAACAGAGCTTTGCAGTTGCAAGTGATAAGAACAAGCTTTAGCAGGTGCAAAGTGAAAGAAACAGAGCTTTGCATGTTGGCAATTGAAAAGAACAAGGCTTTGCAGTTGCAAGTAATAAGAACAGATCAGTTGGCAAGAAAAAGAACAGAGCTTTGCAGTTGCAAAGTGAAAAGAACAGAGCTTGCGCAGTTGCAAGTATAAAGAGCAGTGCTTTGCAGTGCAAGGTAAAAAGAGCATGAGCTTTGCAGTTGCAAGGTGAAAAGAACATAGCTTTGCAGTTGCAAGTAAAAAGAGCAGAGCTTTGCAGTTGCAAAGTAAAAAGAGCATGAGCTTTGCAGTTGCGAGTAAAAAGAGCAAAGCATGGAGTGAATAGTAAGCACCCAGGTTTTATTAATCATGGTCGAATTTGTGCGCTGAGTTGATAGACAGTGCAGTAACCAAGGGATTTGACACTGGAACGCGGGGGGGGGAAATGTTTCATCTCCCTTATTTTGCCTTGTCTCCTCCCAGTAAGAATTACCCACAGGCAGTAATTTGGCGCCCCCCCCCCCCCCCCCCCCCCCCCCCCCAGAACACAGCCCCACCAGTTCCCTTTCTGCCCCAACCTCTGTGGGTATCAGTCTGCAGGGAGCAATCATATCGGATCTCCATGAAAGCAACCAAGCCAGAGGTGCTTTGTAGTTGAGTCCTTCTAGTTGGAAAATTAAAAATCTCATCAAAAAATAATAAAGTTTATAAAAAAACCTTTTGTGGTAGTAGAATCCGTTTTGACAAACTGACATTTCAAGCCATAGGCCCTTTGTCAAAGGAAAAGAAGAGGACAGTGTAAGACACGAAAGCCTATGTGAGAATTGGGTGAAGAGAACAGCATTTTACCAATTCTAACTCACTTGGCTCCACCACAAATTTTTGGGCGAAAGTGCCTAAAAGCCTGACTTCCCTGTACTCTGACAAGTATGACGTCAATAACACCAAAATAACGTTTTCTACAAAACAACATACTGTGTAGGGTTTTCCGGTTTTAATACTAAATTTACAAAACTTTTCAGATTTTAGTTTTTTGTTTACATCCTAAGTTTTTCTTGATTTTCCCTTTTTTTCAATATCATCGTTTTCGCTGCAAACATTCGCAAATGATTCGCTGTCTTTCATGTGAAATAACCACCAACGTCTTTAACTGTTTCTCTAAAGTCATTTAAAACCGAGTTATATTTCTGGCATAAAATCCACACACTTATTCCATCGTGTCTTCCGCTGAAAGCCAGCTTGACAAAGTGTTTTTCTCTTTTTTAACTATATCTTTTTCTGCCCGAACAGTCATCTATAATAAATCGAGTGCTGCGTTCCTTCAAACATTTATAAAAGCACTCTAAACACCACTTCAGTTTAGTGCTAGGATTAACTAAATATACGTCATTGTCTGTCCCATATAAACCTTCTATCATGATATGCTTTGTTCCTTTAAGTGTTGGACAGAAAATCACAATAAGATCAAAATTATAGCGATAAACTGTTTAGTAATAAGTCTAGGACAAAAATTGTTTTTCCACAACCAGTCTGGCCCACAAATCAATGACAATGAGGGGATTTTATCATAAAGTTTAACTGCTCCATTGTTTTAATAACAGAATTTAATCTATACCGTTTATTATTTTTATCATACACTCCGTCATAAAGCTCTGTTCAGTATAATAAAACCTACGAGGCCTATATGTGTCAGATTAATCCCAATTCATGTTCTGAAGATTGTTTCTATAAGTCAACATTGATTTTGTTGCTTGTTGTTATGATCTTAATATCCTCGGCCATTGTGAAAACGACGATGGTAACGTTAAGGCGTTTAACGTCTAGTTTTGCCGCTAATATTAATGTCCTTTATAAGGACGTCACTAACGCCCACAACGCCCATGCACCCTCTCCACATCTTTAAAGACAGAAATTTCAAATATCATTGTGACGTGTCCTTCCATAATTATCTGCTTGGAAAGAACTGTAATTTTGTAGAAGCTTTTTTACAACAGTTCTTTCTGTGGATGATGTAATGTTTTTTCCCCATAACGGCGTTTATTTCAATTTCTTCCTTCCGACTATTGGTCGTCACGGCATAAGACCTTTACATGTAAAGGGCCAGAGTTGAAATTCTTTCCTGGAAACTTTTTGACGGCTAAAATATGTAAATGGGCTTTAGATTTCAAAATTTTTTTTCCCATTCTAAATATGGTTCTCAAAGTCTCATTTGAGGACAGGTTTTCAGAACTATTATATTCATACTGGGCCAACATTATTGCCCTCCTAGATTGCGGCTGTTTTCTTGTTTAGGAAACTTTGTTGTCGCCAACCTCTATTGCGTTTATAATCACCATCTTTAGTGTACTCAAACCATACAAAGCGCCTATCTCACCGTTCTGTGTCAAAGTCCGCAACTTCTGCAAGTCTTTATTCTAAAGTTATACACCTCACAGGCGCTAATGTAAACTCCTGCTTCTTCTGGCCCACGCGACATGTTTTAGTACAACTATTATTTTATTTCGCCAAAACAATGTCAGGTTATCACTTTCCCGACTGTTCCCTGTTTTGTCTTGATTTTTACATAAAGATCAGACCCTCCCACAAACTAATCGTTTAAACTGTAAATTAGGGAATTGTATAATTTCATAATCGCAATATGGCAGCTTTCCCTGACGGAAGAGCTCTAAAACAGTTAGGGATGCCTTCCATCATAAAAGTTTTCCATCAGTGCTAAGCTCATCCAATGAACATAGAGTAATGAATGTATGCAATAGATCAGCTGATTTTCTCCCTCATAAGTAGTTTTGTTTGAACGTAATCTAAAACATGAACGGCCCCGATTGGCAGTTGTAAAGCCTAACTTTTAGGCTAGCTCTTTATCAAAATAGTACCCTACTTTCTCTTCTTCAGGTTGATGGTCAACATTGTTTTCAGATTCGCATTGTGTAAGTTAGAGAGCAAATTCGAAAGTACTCATTGCTTCTTTAGCGAGCAAACCCTTAATATCCACAGGTATAAGGTTAACCTTGCTATCTAATTTCCTCTAATATTAACTTTTTTTTAATCTTATTATTCTCCTTGGCTTTGCTATATTAAACCATACGACTATGTTAGAATATTTCATGGGAGCCGGCGACCGTTCTGGTTCGCATTCGTTATTAAAATAGGCCAAGTTTCTAAAATTCGAAGGGCGTTCTTGAGTTTTATTGTTACAACATTTTTTTTAAAACAGATTAAAAATGAGTGCATTCAAATATTCTGATTGCAAATATCTGTTGGGCCCCTACAATCTAAAAATATAACACTGACACCCGTCGACATTTTCTGTGACCCAGACTGACACCTTTCTATAAAAGGTAAGTACTACTCCTATTAAGCAGATTATCTTAACCCCCCTTTAAAAAAGACTACATCTGCAAAAGTGTGGTTCAGTCTGTCCGATGCAGTTTTATTAGTCAAACCATTAAACTTTGCTGTTTTTGTGCATCAACTGGGTGTGGAGTGTCGTATCTGATCAACTTAAATCATCCTAAGCCTTTGGTTAGGTGCAGTGTATTAGATTTCATTTCTATTACACCTTCAAACGTATTTTGACTGAACTGCAAGCGCCATTACCAAATGACAAACCTTTAAATCCTTTAGCAACCGAATAGACATGAAGGCTTTTGAAAGAATCTGTAACTAATTGTCAATATTAACAAGCAGAGACGACCATTAGACCAAAAGTAGGACCGCAATCATGGATTAGGCACCCCTTATTATTGGTCGTGCCACAGAAAATATAACTATGACTGGAATTCCTCCTTTCACATCTTCCTCTTCAGGCACAGCTGTTCACCTCGGGGTCCATAGAGCATGAGCATAAAACAGCATGGCCAACATTTATCTTAGACACTTCTAAGGTCCTAAACTAAGCAGGAATAGAACGGAATAAATGACTCTATTTCGTACTTACTTTGGTGTATTGCTAAGGTTTCACAAGCACAGGCAAGATCGAGCATAACTTTGATCCTTCTACTGGCTTTGATGACTAAACAATACTTAGCAAATTTAAGAGATGCTATTAAATTCTACAGTTGATTTACTCAAGTATAAAAAGGTAACCCAAGCTGTTTTACAATACGCAATAGCAAAAGTAACTTTGCGGTTGGCACTGTTTTATACATGCTAACCGTTCTGACCTCAGACATCCCAGGTAGGAACAATAATAGACCTACAACCACGAAATTCTTGTTGGCAGAAATGAACAGAAGGTCCGGTACAAAACGACATATATGCTGAGGCCATTAATATTGCAAGCAGTAAAAAAACCAAGATGGCCCCCCCAATAATAAGTCATCCAATCCCGTGGCCCAAACCCCCAAAGTCATTGAAGACTCAGCAAAGTCTCGCGGGACTCTGTCGCGATTACATGAATATGAAAAGACAGCGCTTGTTCTTGATTAACTGGCATAGGAATTACTGGTCTTTATTCTTACTAAATAAGTAACCCAACTATTTACAAGAACTAATTCCCCATAAGTGCACTGCCATAAAGCCAACTACTTTGCTTGCAGTAGACAAAAGCCAGCTGACAATACGTACTCCCCAATATTCCTGGTAAAGCGTCTATAGCTTTACTGGCTAATTCTTTTTAATAACCCGCAAGATATCAAGGCTGTTTTTTTACCCATGAATTATCCAGTGGTGATGGAGGCGATGGTCGGCGGAGTAATTGAACTTTGACCACCGCCGCCTGTAATAGCCAACACCATTGTACTTATTGCAAATCTAAGGCCGTTATAACGCTTGCTAATGTGACTCCATTGCTCTCTAAACAGCGTTCGTATTCGTTCTGCTAGCGTTGCGTCTTCATATAAAATTTTTTCGATTGTTTCTCCTTATTCCTATTCACTTGAGGATCGTAATTGGTCCCGTTATGTAGTCAGATCTCTTCTAGTCTTGCTGATCTTCTTGTTCAAGATTTTTAGTCTTTGGCTATTCTTTCTTAATCTCACGCCCTACGATGCGGTCGTCAGTCTCAGCGAAGTTTTCCTTTCTTCTCTTTTTATTGCTCATCTAGTTCACCTAGTTTTGCTTAAATTGTTTGGTTAATTCGCCTTTGATGGTTCTTAAAGCATGATCAAGGTCGTAGTTTCTCGCATGGTTAGCGGTGCTTCGTGGGGATTTGTATAGTCCCTTTTATCGCTGTTTCTTCCTGAAAAACGGATTCTGCTTCTATTGACATGTTATTAATTCACCTCCTGATTGATTTTAATTCTTTAAGTTCCATGTTGTGCATTTGGTTATCTGTCGGAGTTCTTGCCGTGGTTGTTTTGAAGTTTAGCAACTGCACCCTATTTAATTTTGGTCTAGCAATGCAAGGCGATTGTGTAACGCTCGCAGGGTATGTCTATTCTAATTGAACCCCAACGGGCTAAAAACTTTGATGGGTCTTTTTAGGTTGTAAGCTGAACAAGTTCTCCTTGATCGTTTTCACACAAACAAATGGTCATCTTTTACTTCAAAAATTCATTAGGGTCTATAAATTCGGGAGGTTCTTGACCTAAACTTAGTAAAACCATGATTTTCCTTACTTTCTGTTAATTCGACGCCGCAATGAGAGCGCTGAGCGATGCTGTCTCTGTCAAAGGGATCATTTCACTCATGTCGGCTCCAGAATCAAAAACATCATAATCTTCATCTTCAATTCCTGCCATGTTTTAAATAATTTATTTTTATTTGTTTTTATAAAAAAATGTCACAAGCATATGGCCGATTCTTGACCCTCATAGAAACTGAAAGGAGCCCTTTTGGCGTGTAGGGAAATAATCGGAATATTACTGTTTCAAATAATCCATCTACTATTGATTGCAGTCAAATTCTTACTGTCAAATTTCCGTACCTAGGAGCAGATGAAATTGTTTGGTGCCAGGCTCTGCGCGTCTTACTTCAAAATAGTACTCGATTCATCAACAGACACAGTAACAGGACATTTGTCCGAATCTGGACGGCAATTGTTAAGAAATTTTCTATAGAAACTTGAGGGCAAGAAATATTTTCTTTACACAATGCAGACATATTGTTTAACCAATTCTGACTATGGCTAACCGGGATGAAAGGGCTGATCTTGGCGTTCACAAGGATCGGAAAAGAAGAAGGCACTAAAACAAAGAATGGCTCCGCAGATATTAAAGACGGCAAAAAGTATGCAGGCTGTAAATTTTGCGTATGAAATCGCTTTCCATCCCTTAATTTTGATTTGTTAAATAGCGCATGCACCGTACTTCAAGGAGCAATAAAAGACTAGATTGTCATATGATCTAACTATTTAATGAATACAAAAACGCGTTATCAAATCATCAGACACCGAAGCAAAGATACAAGCATTTCTGACATCTCGTTAGAGTTTTGACGTTGTGTATCACACCCTAATGATAGCAAGGCTGATTGAGCAACAATATCAGTCAAATTAGCAATATATATTACGAAAGAGTGATTCATCCTAACAACATATCCCAGAAGCAGGTCAGAAACACTATATGGAATTTTTAGTTTTAGTAGCTTCGCAGTGCAAGATCGCTTAAAGGTATTTTATTGCTGTGTGAAGATGAAGATCCGTTCAAGAGCAGTTGAAAAGTTTTTTAATCCTAAATAGCGAAAGTGCAATGAACAATAGATGTATCCTAACAAATCCTACGCTAGCGTCTTAGAACCTTATCATCAATTTGACGAAATAAGAAAATTGTTTGTGGGGGGAGGGGTAAGAATTCAACAGCAGACCTTGTGTCTAAAGATTTAACATCATCCAAATGTTAGGCTTGATGAGTATTAACAACAAAATACGGTTTTAGTGATGACCTAAGGTCAACAGAGGATAATCAGTTGATGGAAGCGGGAGAACTTGAGAGACGTAATAAACATTCAATTGATAAAGAAAAGAAAGCCGATAAAACCGCTTAATGTACATTTGTTTTGAATATACGATGCGCAGTGCTGAATATTGAAATAACATATTAAAATATATACAAAACTAAATTATTTAATTTTTAAAAAGCATGTCCTGTTCAAGTTTTTCCAAATGTGCCTACAGCGCCGCCAAAGAAGAGATAGTAGAAAGCCCCAACATAAAAAAACCTTCAGATTAAAACAACATTACACAAATGCAACAAAACTAGAGCAAGAAGATCCTTGTCAAAATAACCGCAAACCAAACGAAAGGTATTTCTGTCTGCCTTTGAATGCTGTTACATATGTTAATACTGAAACATCACCTATAAGCGCTCTATCACAGGAACGAGTTTTGGTCTCTTAGCATACGGCATGAGGCACACCCCGCGGCTTTACCTCTAGGAGGTTTGTCCTTTAGCTCTCGTCTGTGTCATTAGGCTGTAAGTGCGGCTGGCCAAAAATTAAAACTAAACTCCAAAAGCACACAGCTATGGTTCAATAATAACGGCTAAACATAGTTTCGTTTAAACTGACAATGAAATAAAGCCGCTTGTTGACTCAAACATCACGGATGAAGAATTTAATCGTTTACAGGTCTATTTGATGGACTAAAACAAAGACAAAAGTTTGATCTTGCAAAGAAAGGGCGAGACAAGTTTTTCTCAACAGCCAGACGCCGAGCAGAATAAAAAAGGTGGAAGGCTTAAAAAAAAGTAAAGACGAGACATTAAACTCGTGTTCAAAACAGCTCACGTAACAACGCCAAATGGGTTTTATACTTTAGTTTTATGAGTCCAACACAATAAAGAACCGTTGATAATGGAATTCTGATTAATTATTTTTTTTTTCATTTAATAAAATATTTTGAGTAGAAAAGAAACTCAAAATGGCTAAGATATATGAAGGGCAAGACAATTTTTTGAAGGAATGCTTGAGAGAGAGCGTTTATCAGAGCAAACTGTATGATATTATGATCTAGAAGTCCATTGATCCAACAGAACGTGCGGGCAAGCGTTGTAAATGCTATTTTCTCCAAGTTCCAATAAACTAACAATAGACCCGCCAGTTTAAAGTAATGTAGCTGCTTTAATCGACTATTTAACAATAAATGAAGAAAATCTAGAAGTCTGGGTCTCGACTAATCAACAAGACTATTCTTTTCGTAAGACTTACACCCGTTGGTGCAACGAACTGCTTGCACAGTGTTGAACGCTGCGGCTTGATAGAAGCCAAATGAAGGCCTGGATGGTCAGAGGTAAGTCTTAGAAATCAGATTAAAACAGGCTAAGTATGATGCTCCGAGTGTTGGAAGGTCTTACGATTCCTCTACCTCAGCAATAGTTTTGCAAAAGCGCATCTAAACAATAACGAATACAGACAACAAATGTTTTATTGGTGTGGTCTTGCAAGGCTGCATCACGCCCGGGCAAAAAACGCAGAGAGAGTGTCTAAAACTAGCACCTTACTTCAATGATCTCTAACTTTAGTGGGGTTTCCTTTCCTGGTTAGTGAGACCAATTGATCATTTGAAGAACAAAACAAACCAATAACAACTGTTAATGTATACACATTGATGAGGAAACAAATTTTGGTGCCAATTAAAGAGTCCAAGAACTGTCCAACAATAGGCGAAAACCAGACAAATAATCATGTTGACTTTACTACCTGAAGTTCTTTCACACACAGCGGGGGCTACAGCATTACACAATTGATACGGCACATGAGTAGACAAATGAAGCATACTTCAAAAGATGGGCAAAACAAGAATCTGCAGAAAATGTTTAACATAAGAATGCATCTGTTCAAGCGCGAGCGAACATGAAAGAAACTTTGTAAAAGTTTCTGTAGACTGTAAAACGGAACTAATTACACCTCCACCCGGATCTAAAGTTAGTTTAGTAACTGTAACGGATGCAAACAAGGTCCTATGTTGTTTATGCAGACTTTGAATCGCTCATTGTTCCTTTATGAAGGCCAGCGCCACCAAAAACTTTCGAAAACAGTCTTAATTATATCATCAGATTGTTCATTGCCTTCATTGTTGCCGGAGGTCGGATGGCGCCCATGCAGCACCAGAATTGTATAGAGGCCGCAGATGCTGCATAAAACTTCTTAGAACGCATGCATAAAGTGCGTATTGACTGTTCTAATAATCCTAAACTTATCTGAAATCATAATGACGCCTAAGCCCAACAAACATGTAAGCCTCAGCCACACAATTGTTGTAGTTTGTGTTTAGAACTCCAGTGAAGAAGCAACAAATCCAAAAGTGATAGACCATGATCACATTAGTGGGAAGTTCAGAGAGCATCGCCCGAGTAAATGCAATCTTCAAATAAAGTTTGATCCTAAGACAAGGAAGCTGCTGTCTTCTTCAAAACTTGCGGGGATACACTCTCATCTTATAATGAAATCAGTGGAACATGCCTTCAGGGTGTCATGCATTGCACGAGGTCATCATAAAAGTACATGTGCTTAATCTAAATAACATGTCTTTTTATGACTCTATCAACACATGATGGGATTCATTAGAGTCACTGGCTATGTCCTTAAAGTCTGCCCAATAACAGAAGAAATTTTGACTCAACATTTTAGAAAGAGGGCGTTAACCCTTATGAGTACATGAACAGTTGGGAAATGTTGTGATGAAGCCACACCTCCTCCTAAAGGCGCGTTTTCTTTTCTTAGTCTTAGAGGAAAGGACATCAGTGATTCTGATTACCAGCATGCTCAAGATGCGTGGCAGAAGTAAGAGTTTAAAAACAATGGGATACTATCATGATTCATACTTGAGGGCCATGTATGTTTGTTTGGCAACGGCTGGGGAAACATAGAATGACCTGCATAAACATTATAGCTGGTTCCCGCGCATTACATTTATCTGCGCCAGGGATGAGTTGGGGATGCTTTCTTAAAGTTTACTGGAGTACAGATTTGGATTTATTGTCTATATTTTACCAATGATTCAGTTGATTGAAAACGGATTGCGTGGAAGGAGAATTAGTATGCGTCGCATCATTAACTGGTAAAGCAAAGCGAAACAAAATACTTGTCGATTATGATCCCAGTAAAAGGTCTAACTATCTTATTGTATTTAAGATGCAAACAATCTGTAGATGGGCAAATGGCGCAATCTCTTCCATAAGTAAATTTAAAATGTACACAGGCGCGATCCGAATAATATTCAAAAAGCATTAAAGTGTTGGGCATTTTTAACGCGCTTGATCAGCAGCGTGGTTTCATTCTAGAAGTTGATTTAGAATATCCTCATTAACTCCATGACCCTGCATAATGAACGTATCCATTAGCAGCAGAAATCTAAAGATGATCCTAAGAGAGCCTGCTTAACTTGTGCCTAAATCTTCGAGGCAAAAAAATTATGTGCTTCATTAACTGTCTTCCTACAATTTTATTTAAGACATGGGTTGAAGTTGACTGCAGTTTCATCGCATAATTGGCTGTTTGATCAAGAACAGTTCATGAAACCATTACATCATGAAGAAACACTGATCTCAGAACTAAATCCACAGATGCGTCAGGAAAAGACAATTTTCAGCTGATGACAACAGCTTGTTTCGGAAAGACTATTGAGAATCCCACAAGCGCAAAGATGTCAGATTAGTCACAAAAGAGAACGAAGCAATTAAGCTGACTTCAAAACAAATTATCAGGACTTCAGAATATTTCATGATCACCTTTTTGCATAATGATGAAAAAAAAGAAAGTCAAAGTGGGACAAACTGTATTTATTGGGTTTACTGTTTTTAGAATTATCCAAAGCTTGTTGATGTTAGAGTTTCTTTAATGAACTACTTTAAACCCTTGTATCCTGATGCCAGAGTACATTAACACAGAGACAGACATTTGTTTATAGATATTCCCTACTGAAGACATCTATAAAGACATGGAGAACTGATGTAGCTAAATGGCAATCAGATGGTATACACGGTCCGATTATCCCTAAAGATTCGCATTTGGCATTCAACTGGTAACAAGAAGGTTTTTTAGGAAAGATGAAGGATGAATTAATCTGAGGGTGATTAAGGTGTTTGTTGGTTTAAAGGTCAAAGAATGTACAGTATATCGAGCCATGAAGAAAAGCATTAAGAAAGCAAAGGGAATATCTCGCAGCGTGTGGCAGGTCTTACATATCACATTTACACTAACAAAGAAGCATGTGTTGGGCAATAAGACTTTTCATCATGACAACGTGAAAACTGCGATCTAATCTACATGATATCAACACAACAGTTGTAACAAAGATTCGTTAGATAGAACAAACACAAAAACGCTTGTTTGTTAATTCCTGAGTTCATATGCAATCGGCACTGAGGACCGCATAACAGGGGGGTTTATATTTTTCATCAACTTTATTATAAAACAATTCAGTATCTTCATCCAATTCATTTAAATCTTTTCTCATGTTTGGGCTTGACGCGTTCAAATTTTTTTTATTATTACAAGATATTCTTTTTCCCAATTGGGGGTTTAAGTTGTAGGTGATCTTGGAATGATTTAGCATGCATTGATTAATACCCCGGAAAATGTTCCCTTAATAGCATTACACGCATGAAATGATTCCCGTTTCATTTTCAAGGTCTCTTCCTTTACATTCTGTTTTGGCGTTTCTGCACTTCCTTCTGAGCTCCAGTATAAACTCAAATATATTTACTTAAAATTAATTAAAGCGAACAGTGTTCTGGTGGATTACTGCAGTTCTTCTTCGCAAAAGATCTATGATGAGCAGGTTTTTTGTTGGTCCAGTTTTCTCGAATAAACACGGGCGATTCATCTTTACATTTTTTTATTTCATACGGGTCAACACTCCAAACCGGGATACGTTTGCCCCTGGATGCGAGTGTCCCCTTCTCTGCTTCGCCCCGGTAAATAAAGGTACCTTACTTTTTAAACCAAACGTAAGTGTTTTGCTGGGTGTACTGGGTCTTCAGCAACATTTCTATTGTTTTTCTTTTGATTGCTTGCTACTGTCTTTAACCCTTTAGAATTCTTCATTATTCATTGCGCGCAAAACAGAGGGCAGTCTTCTAACCCATTTCTGTTTTGCGAGAATTGTCAATATGCTCTCTGTGATACTGTACAGGAAAAAGTTTTTCGATAAACTGTTTGTTAAGTTGCTTCCGTCTAAGCAGTGATCTGTGAACTACTTGAATGCCCTTCTAATGGTAACTCTATGTTTTTAACAACAATTGGATTCATGCTTGCCCTTTAAATAATTCTTTCCATCATCAACTTGAATCATGAGGGTAAGTTAGCGGGGCCCGGGTATATCACTGTATGGCGACAGTCAACAGCAGAAGCACTGCTTTTGGTGATAAAGGTTCCGCATCTTTGTATCTTGAAAGCTAGTCAAAGACGGTAAGTGCTACTTAAATCTTTTTCCGTCTAATCGTATCCATAGTGTAAATATATGAAGGACCCATTTGATGGGTGCGTTCGGATTGCGGTCAAAAGTGTGGTCTCTGTATGCGGTCTAAAAAAAAGGAGGGGAGGGGGGATAAAAAAAAAAAAAAAGGGGGGGGGGGGGGGGGGGTGGGGACTGTGATATAATTTGCCAAATCGCTTGTTTAAGATAACCTTTCTTTTGCTGTTGTTCAACTGACTCCCAGCTGCGTGGCTTAGCTTTTTAATTGCTGTTATTCCCTTCCAATATCCCTTTGGGCGAATTAATAGATTTGTTCATTTTTTACTCAGCCAATATTATGTGCAACAAAATACTCAACGTCATACCAAAGACAAGAAACCCGATTTCTTGCATCTTTGGTTTTTCTGATGGATGGATAAAAACAGTCCGCTAAATTTTGTGGGGCAATGTCCTCGATTGGTTGCCCTGTTACTAATAATATTGTTTTATTGGTTTGATCAACATCTTAAATGTGTAAGCTGCAGGCCCTGTTTTTCAGAGTATCATTATTAATAAAATCTAACTGCTCAATTCTCTGCTTTTCATACGATCTTGTGCTTGCGGCTAGTTGCTCCACACTTTGTTATGCCTTTTTCTCTCGCCTTCAATCTCGCAGTTTACTATATGCGTAATTACACCGCTAAAAGCGGCGCATTCACCACAGCGCCGCCTTTTTACGGGGAACCATTTTTTAAAATAAAATTTTTTTTCTTACATTTAATTTTCTGAATTATCCTTTCTTGACTAAAAAATCTTTTGGGCAAACAAGCTGCAATATAGCATTAGCTTTGCTGAATCCTCAAAGTCAGTTTGCCAAGACTGCTGGTTTTAAATTTTTAACAACTTTTTTCCAAACATTATATCCTACACTTAGGCCCCCAATAACAGCAGAAGGGATACAAGTTAGCAACATTTTTTTTGGTGCCATTTTTTTAAAATAAAAAATTATAATTTTTAAAAACATAACAGGATGACTACTACACTACAAGGGGGCCTAAACCTTCCTGAACTTTGAATGACCAAGTTTATGACCAAGAATTTTGCCCAAAAAGGAGAGGTGTATTCTTTGGGAGCATGGGGAAAAAAAACAGTTCCTCGAACTGAATTCCATTTAACAGATTCAACGATGTCGCCACAAACATTTTAAAAGATCATAACAGGAATAAAAAAACGCAGCTGGGGTCTAGAAGGTGAAAAGTGTGGGGGAAACGGTTCTTAGTTTGTACACTAAACTAGCAGTAAATTCTCCCATTGATTTTGAACAAATCTTACGTAGTTTAACGCAAGATCCAGTTTTTAAAAAAAAGTCATTAGAGTCTCTATGATGTGACTAACTACGATTTGGAACATTGTTATCGCCATTAACAGGAAAAAAACTTTAATCATATAGATTTTTGTTTCCCTTCAAAATGACGCTTAAAAAAATCAGAACAGGGAAAAATTGAATCAGGGGGGAGAAAGTAACCAAGCCAGAAAATCGCAGAAAAAAACCGAATCAGGGGGGGGACCATGAAAAGCACCTCATCCTGGACGTGTTAAAGCAGGGAAAAAAATAGCAAAAAGGGAACAGACAAAAAAAAAATTAAAGTTACAGAATATAACTCCATGAAAAAAATAACACCGCCAGCGCCCGAACAAGTTTATTCAAACCCGCTATAAAAAAAATCCTGTGATACAAGACCTACAGACCCAAAACTTCATGGAATATTTAACAAAAAAATGTTGCCAATTTTTGGGGGCCCATTGTGCGTTGGGGGGGGAGTTATTAGGTTTAAAAAAAATAAAAAACAATGCAGCAAAAACAAACAATCAAAAAAAACGAACCGTTTAAAACAGAAAAAAGACAACAGCACGCCAAAACCGCCAATAAAAAAGCCATTTTTATCCTTTCAAAAGGAAAAATATTTTAAGAACTTTTTAAAAATTTTTTAAAAAAAAAAATTTTTTATTTTAAAAAAAGGGAAAAAAA
>JAFLJL010013192.1:0-17430 GCA_018398815.1 Conus ventricosus
TGCGCGACATTTTTTTATCAAGACAAAATAAAACAAAAAAGTTAATTATTTAAAACCATGGCAGGCATTGAAGGGAAGAAGATTATGATGTTTTGATCTGAGACGACATGAGTGAAATGACTCCTTGATGCAGCGTCGCTCATTGCACTCATTGCGGCGTGAATTAACAGAACATCGCCCAATGGCCTCAAGTGGCATGAATTAACAGAACCTAAGGTCAGAGCATTTTACAGAAGTTTAGGTCAAGAACCTCCCGAATTTATAGCTCCTGATGATTTTGAATTAGACAAAGATGACCATTTGTATTTGAAAATCGATCAGGAGAATCTGTTCGGCTTACAACTAAACGAAACCCATCAAAGTTTGTGAGCATGAATACAATTAGACAAAGACTTAAAGCGGCCGATCAAATCGCCTTGGCCTTCTTAGGCCGAAATTAAGGGCGGAGGCAGTTTCTAAACTTCAAAAACACTACAAGATCTTTCAACAGCTAACCAATACAAAACATGGAACTTAAAGATTTAAGTCAAGCAGCAGACAAATAATAGAAGCAGAAACAGTTTTTCAGAAGAAACAGCATTAAAGACTATACACGACTCGCCGCTACCCATGCGAGAAATAGCGGCCCTTGATCATGCTTTAAGAACCATTAGAGGCGAATTAACAAACAATTTAGCAAAACTGGGTGAACTAGATGAGCATATAAAAAGAGAATAAGAAAAACTCGTGAGGCCGATGACGCCAACTTAGGGCATGATATTAAAGAAAGAATAAACCCAAAGACTAAAAGATCTTGAACAATAGAGATCAGCAAGATTAGAAGTGTTGTCTACTAACCGAGAACAATTACGAACTCAAGTGAGCAGAATAAGAGAAACTATCCAAAGAATTTTTGTATGAAGACACAACACTAGCAGAACGAATCCAAACACTGTTTAGAGAGCAAGGAGTCACTTTAGCAAGCGTTATAACGGCCTTAGGATTTGCAATAAGTACACTGGTGATGGCTATTACAGGTGGCGGTGGCCAAAGTTCAGTGCCTCCACCGCCTGATAAATCGTGGGTAAAAAAACAGCTTGATCATCTTGCGGATTTATTAAAAAAATTAGCCAGTAAAGCCATGGACGCTTTACCGGGTATATTAGGGGGTGTTGTTAGCTGGCTTTTGTCTACTGCAAGCAAAGTAGTTGGCTTTATGGCCGAGCACTTATGGACATTAGTTCTCTTAATAGTTGGGTTAATTTTAGTAAGATAAAGACCGAGTAATCCTATGCCAGTTTAATACAACAACAAGTGCTGTCTTTTCATATTCATGGTCATCGCGAACGAGTCCGCGTCTTCAACGGTTTTTGGGCTTTGGACCTCAGGGATTGGATGACTTAATCTTGGGGGGTCATCTTGTTTTTTTATTGTTTGTAATATTATGGCTCAGAATTTATTTCGTTTTTCCGACCTTCTGTTCATCGCCTGCCACAAGGATTTCATTATTGTAGTTTATTTTGTGCCTATCTGGAGCCTGAGGTCAGAAGGCAGCATGTATAAACCAGTGCCAACAGCAAAGTCTACGTTCGATCTTGCGTATTGTAAAACATTTTGGTACCTTTTTATACTTGAAGGCAAATCAACTGTAGAATTAATGGCGTCCTCTAAATTTGCTAAGTATGTTTTTGCGCGCCAAAACCAGTAGAAGGATCAGTTATGCTCGATCTCGTTTGTGCTTGCGAGCCTAGCAAACACCAAACGTAAGTACGAACAGAGTCGTTTATTCGTTCTATTCCTGCTTTAGTTAGGCCCTTAGAAGTGTCTAAGATAAATGTTGTCCATGCTGTTTTATGCTCTTGCTCTATGGACCCGAGGTGAACAGTTGTGTTTGAAGAGAAAGATGTATAAGGGGGATTCCAGTCATAGTTATACTTTCTGTGCACGCCCCAAAAATAAAGGGTGCCTAGACCATGATTAAGATCCAACTTTTGTCTAAAGTCTGTCTTAACATTAATATTGAATTCGTTACAGATCCTTTCAAAGCCTTCATGTCTATTCTGTTGCTGAATGGATTAAAACGGTTTGTCATTTGGCAATGGCGCTTGCAGTTCAGTCAAAATACGTCTGAAGGTGTAATAAAAATGAAATCTGTACACTGACCTCACCAAAGGATCAGGATGATTTAAGTGATCAGCATACACACTCCACACCCAGTTGATGCACAAAACACAGCAAAGTTTAACTGGTTCTGATAAAACTGCATCGGATGACTAAACCACGCTTTCGGGATTCTCGTTTGGTGATGGGGGAGGGAAGGGTTAAGATAGCTCTTCAATGGAGTACTAACCTTTACGTGAAAGGCGTCAGACTGAGTCACAGAAATGTCATATATCATTTGTTTGATTTTTTAAGATTGTATGCGCCCAACAGAATATTTTGCATCATTATATTTTGAAAGGAATCAATGTTAATTTGCTTAAGAAAAATGTTTGTCACATAACAACTCAGACCGTCCTTCGTTTTTAAGCATGCTATTTGATAACAATTTGCGGACCAAAATGGTTGCCCACTTCATAAATATTTATCAAAGTCTATGTTTAATATCACCGAATCCATAGAATATAAGATTAAAACATGTTATAATAGAGGACAATTTAGTTACCAGTTAACCATATAACTTGATTAATTAAATTGGTGCCATGATCAATGAGTAACTTTGGACATTACTCTCAAACTTAACAATGAATATCTGAAAACAATGTGAAACCTTTAAGCCTGAAGAAATGAAGTAGGGTACTTTGTTTGATAAAGAGCTAGACTAAAATGTTAGGCTTTACCACTGCCAATCAGTCCGTTCATAGTTTTAGAGTTTTCGGCCAAACGATAACTTCTTATGAGGGAAATTCCGCTCGATCTGCATGACATTCATTACTCTATGTTCAATTGGATGAGCTGACACTGATGAAAACTGATATGTTGGAAGGCCCTCACTGTTTTAAACTCTTCCGTCAGGAAAGCTGCATATTCGAGTAGGAAAGTGAGACAATTCCCTAATTTACAGTTTAAAAGATTAAGGTTTTGTGGGAGTTGGATCATTTTAATATAAAAACTCAAGACAAAGCGTGGAAAGTGTGAAATGTGATATCCTACACATTGTTGATGTAAAAGAAAACATAAATAATAAACGACTAATAAATAATGTCGCGTGGCCAGAAGAATCAGGAGTTACATTACGCCTGTGAGGGTATAACTTTAGAATTCATAAGACCTTGCAACGTTGCGACCTTTGAACAACGTGGAGATAGGCTCTTGATGGGTGATACTAAAAGATGGATTATAAACTAAAGGAGACACAGCAAAAGGGAAGTATCAAACAACTGCGTAATGTAAGAAAGCAAATAATGCTGGCCATAGAAGATAATATAGTTCGAAAGAAAAACCTGACAGCAAATGCATTTTAGAACCAATTAGAGATGGACATAAAATGTGAAGCAACATCCAACAAAGGTAAAATAAACACAGCAAGAAGGTGAAAGAAAGAAATCTATCTTCAACTGCACCAGACAGACAGTTACCCACTAGTAATAAATGCTTCACAAAAACATTGTATACCAGCACTGTGGACATATCAGAAAATGAAAATGAAACACACATAGGGATCACTGAAAAAACTCACTTCAAAAAACAATATGCAAACCCACATACAGTCATTTAATAAAGATAAATATAAAAACCAAACAGAACTGAGCAAATATATCTGGAAACTTAAAGACGCAAAAACAACTACAATATATCCTGAAAATCAATAAACAGAGCATCACATACAGCAATGTTTCAAAAAGTGCAACCTATGTAGCAACTGAAAAATGTTAATGCTAGGCAATCACACTGAGCAACTTTAAACACCAAAACAAAATAGTAAACAACTGCAGGCATAAAAGGAAATCGTTGTTAGTGACACATCCAAAACAAAAACCTGAAAGCCCCAAAAAAAAACACGTGCGACAGCTACCCCACGTTCAAACAACCGCAAACGTGACCCACACGCTATATAACACCGCGGTGTGCAACAAAAACCATCCTGATGACAGCGCAATACGCGCTCGAAACAAAATTTTGTCGATGTCGTTTTTAGAACTAAGTGTAACAATGTCTCCCCAAGGGGTTTGAGCACACAAAAAGTCAATTTTGGTATTGTTTTATCATATTATCTTAATCGCTCCCTCACTTAGCATCTGTGAACCTAAAAGTTGTAAAATGAAGAAATCAAGTTAGAACAGTCAACAAATACATACCATTTTCCAATCCGCATCCTACCTGTACCTAAAAAAATTAATAGAACAAACTAAAAATTCATACACAATTTGAGATGGAAAGCATTTTTTTGTGTAACCCAAACGCAAAAAAAAGGACAAAAAACACCGACGATGTCAATCATGGCGTACACCACCAGCCATAGACGAAATGAAACCCTTGAAGACCAATAAAAATAAAGAAACCAATATTGAATTAAAAAACTCGAACAACGTTTCCAAAACAACACTAAAAAAACAAATAAAACAAATACAAAAGTATTTAAAGGAACAAAAAAAACGGGTGAAGGCGGATAAAACAGCAGTTTACTACAAAATGAACCAAAAAATAACTCTCAACTCCCTTGACAAAAACATCCAATAAACTACAAAAAACGACAAAAAATTACATGAATTATCCGCACTAAAGATTAAGCACTTGCAGACGCAGGACCTAAGGACAGATAGAAGCGACAGCAACAAAAGAAGCCTTCATAACACTCAAAACCACAAAGCCTAATTTTCATAACAATCACATGTAGACTAATAGACCCGAGCCAAATCTGAATTAGGCAAAATAACAAGAAAATTCTGGAAAAGATAGAAGAAAGAACGTAAAATCAAACTCGAATTCAACCTCTGGAAGAACACATACGAAGTTATCAATTTTCAAAAAACTCAATAAACAAAGTAATACAGTATTCATCCCATTTGACATAGGTAGACTTTTACCCATCTGTAGATGAGGAACTACTCACCATAGCCCGGAAGTTTGCCAGTAAACCACACTGATCTACAAACAGGTCAGAAATAGAAATTCATGCTCCACACCTAGAAAAACATTACTACACAGCAAAAATGAAAACCCAGATCAGAAACAAACAGAAACCAACATTCGACGTAACCATGGGATCTTATGATGGTGCAGAAACCTGTGAATTGTCGGACATTCATGCTGTCCAACATCAGAAAAAACTCGAAAACTAGTCGGACTATCAGAGACGATGGCCTTGCTGCACTAACCAACCACCCAGAACCATCGAAAACATGAAGAAAGAACTATCAAAATCTGCCAAAACCACAACTTAAAGAATACCATTGAAGCAACCAAAAAGGTATGAACTACTAGACATAACTTGATCTCAACAATCACATATATAACCATACAAGAAACCCAACCTACTCCACCAACGACACACCATCTTTAGTACACACCAAAAGTAACCATCCACCATCTGTATTAAAGACCATACCCCATGGCATAAACAAAGCAACTATCAAACTAGTCATGCAAGAGAGAGAGTGCAACAATTCAGGCAGAAATACCAGAGGTACTACAAAACAAGTGATACAATTACAAATTACAATACACCCCAGATAACAACACAAAACAAAAGCAAGAAAAATAGAAAAGAAAACTCATATGGGATAACCCCCCCTACGACGGAACATCAAAACAAACCAGAGGGAAAAAAATGTCTTCAAAATCCAACAACTTCATTTCCAAAAGAACCAACTGTCAAAAATATTAACAAAAAACACTGGCAAGCTTTACTCATGTATGCCCAACCTCAAAAACCTAATTGACGCATCAACCAAAAAGAAAATCATCAACAGCAAAAGAAGGTAAGAAAGGAAATGCTTGCAACTGCACCAAAAAAGCAGTGCCCACTAGACAATAAATGTCTTCAACACAATCATTGTATACCAAGGCTACTGTGACTTAGAAAATGAAAAAGAAACATACAAGGGACATGAAAACCACTTCAAAACCAATATGCAAACCACAACAGCATTTAATGAAAGAAAAATATAAAAACCCAACAAACTGAGAAAATATATCTGGAAACTTAAAGACGCAAAAACAAGCTAGCAATATATCCGGAAAATCATAAACAAAGCATCACCATACAGCAATGTTTCAAAACGTGCAACCTAGTCTAACTGAAAAATGTTAATACTATGCAAACAACACTTACAATTGGTAAACACAAAACAGAAATAGTAAACAACTGCAGGCATAAATGAATTCGTTTTAGTGAACACATACAATAACAAAAATCGTGAAGCCCCCAAAAATAACACATGCAGCCACCCCGCACGTGCAATCAACCGCAAACGTGAGCCCACACGCTATAAACATCGCGTGGGCAAACAAAAAACCATCCTGATGTCAGCGCAACGCGCTCGAAACAAATTTTAGATTTCTTTTTTAGAACCTTATTTTTAACAAATGTTGCTCCCCAAGGGGTTGAGCACTCAAAAATCAATTTGGTATTGTATTAGAATTATATATATATAATATATATATATACTGGTAGTATATTGTCCGCTTGTTTGTGAAAAAGGGCGCAACCATGCGGTGTCAGCATAAAACCAATGATAATAATACAAATCTTAAACCTACTGACAAATTGTTTCGAGGATCGTTCCTCTCTCAGATCCCGTCCCACTTTTATAAGTTATATATAATATATAATATATATATAAATATATATATATATATATATAATAAAAGATATAATATATATTTATATATAATAATATAGATATATATATATATAAATATAATTTGTTAAAATAATTTAACAAAATGAAGTATAATCAACAAGCTGGGTTTTGAACCTCTGCTCTCCCGGATAGTCTTTTGGGCCACGCATCTGTCTTTTAATACGGGCGAGAAATGTAATATTTGGTTTCAAGTTCACCCCATCTTTATTTTGCACGAAAACCCCCTTGTGTCACATACAAATCACTTCCATCCTCAGTATCAGTTATTGGGCCAAATTAACAGACGACCTTTCTCTAAAAAAATAACAGGCCCAAAACTGCCCAAATATTGCACGTAATTACACTTTGAAACGGGGTTTCCGTGTAAAATATGAGGTGATCGGAACGAACATATTATACATTCGCTCTCAGGCACATAAAAATTACGGGTTACAGATGCTCTTCTACGTCTAAACTATTTAATAAATTAGAAACAAACAACTAGTCTTTTCCATCCTTGATTAGTTATTTTTATCTTTAATGAATTTATGTCGTAGGTAACTAAGTCCTTCATGGCTGTCTCCGCCAAACCTAATAGCGGATAATCGCAAAAACCCCGCCTTAATTTCGGGCAGTGTCTCGGAACTGAAGAGGCTGCCCCCATAAATAAATTGCGGCTGTTTTTAACTCTTCGATAATAGACATACAACATTCGAGTACATAAACATCCTGGTCTACTTGCCTACATACGCCATAAAAACCGTCTTTTAATACATTATGTTTTGTTAATATGATATGTTTCACCACATCCTAAAAGCCTAAAATTATTGCAACTTCTAGGAAAAACTACTCCCTTTTCTTCTGGAAAATTTATAAGTAATTATAAGATTGGCTTCATTAATTTTTAACTTAATGGTAAAAGTGCTAAAAGACTGGTCGCTTAAAGAACAAAAGTTGTAGTAGCCATCGGTATTTTTAAATGTTTTAATAGATTGCTAATTTTTCGTTCCTTAACAGCTACCCAGTTATTCTTAGCTTTTCATATATGTTAATTTCCATTTTACTTTAAAACCATTTCTTAAGGGGCAGTCCTATAATACCTCGCCCTATTTGAATTGGGTGCGTTAAAACACACTTTTGTTTTGGTGGTTTATATAGATGTGCATCTTCTTATAACTATTTAAAAAAACTAATGTAAACCATGAACCTTTTTAATATAACGAAAGTGGCTGCTTTACAATAGAACGTTTTATAACCCCAAATCTTTAGACTTCAGTTTACTAAAGCGTTGCAGTAGATGAATCAGAGGCTTTCAAGGCCAGGGCTTGAACCGCTCTAACTAATATTTAAATCCGCCAATAAAGAGGGATGGATACCATCAGCAGGGTCCATCCCGCCCAATGCGTTTTTTACCAGAATCAGTTCAATTTTTTGCCATTTACTTGCGTCACTACTGGCTGGTGGGGTTTTCATATGCAAACCATTTAAACCCCCCAATCTCTTAGTAAGGTCAGTATATAACTTTTCAAGTTTATTCCCAGTACAGACGAATACTAACTGAACGACAAGTGCCCCTCCCCAGCGACAGCGCGTTTAAATATAATCCATTTTAAAACAAATGACAATAAGGCATATGAAAGAATACTTTTAACGAATTTAACATAATCCTTCAACTGACTTAACAAATGTGTAACCGCAATCATGGGATTGTCACATTAATATGTGGGGTGCAAAAAAGAGAATATAACTTAGGACTACTGGCTGGCCACACTCTTTCAACCAGACAAACAAGTTCGATTAGGTCAATTGAACAAAAACACCCTAAGGCTTGAGCTCATTTATCTAGATGAAATAAATGGACAGACAATGCCAGAGTGCAAAGACTCAATGAAGCCATACGACATACGGTTGGTGTCTATTAGGAGCACAAGCCAGAACTAAGTCTAGCATAGTTGATCAGGCGACAGGTATGAGCCAGAAAACAAGTTCTACTAATTTAGAAGATGCTGTTAACTCTGCTGTTTGCTTTGCCTGCCAGCATACAAAGGTACAAGACGTACTTGCACACGCTAGGTCAAAGGTTGACTGTTGTAGCCATGAATTATACATGCTAACCCCCGACCTGTAGACTACAGATTGTATGATACAGAATATAGAGCAATGCAAATCCTCATAGCCTGATACGACCAAAACTTAGACACTATCACGTTAAACACAAGACCTCGCCATCCATTTTAAAGAAAGGGTCCTACTCTGAAGAAAGCGATCTATTATAAGCGCCCCACACAGAATCAGCCCAGAAAGCACACCACCTGTTATTCTGCCTCCACACGGACAGTCCACACTAGCGAAATAACAGCCCTTTGTATTTTTAACTTTCTGGATTAGCTATACTTTATTTCATCTAAATATTAATCCAGCAGCTATCACTCCTAACGTCACATATGGTCAGTCCATATAACCAGCAACTTTGCCTAGAGTAGACAAAACCCAACTAACACACTGCTCTTATGCCAGCAGAGCATCAAGCGATTTGGCAGCTAACTTCTTAATAGGTTTGCTAGATGATGCAATTGTTTTTTAATCCAACTTTTACCGGGCGGAGGTGTAGAGAGCACTGGCCCTGTTGGGGCCACTGCCCGTAAAGCGTAAACGATTAGAGATAGCAAGCCCAACAGCCGTTAATAGACTAACTATTGAATCTCCCCATGATCTCTAAAACAGAATCCTTATTCTTTATTCTTTCTGCCAGCGTATGTTTTGCATAAAGTATTCTGTTTATAGTTTCTCTGATTCTGCTTTTGGGGATGCTAGCGCGCGCTGTTTAGTAACAAGCTTTTCTAACCTAATTTTTCTTAATTCCATTGATCTTGTAATTCTTCTGTCCTCTATCCTTTTCTTCGTGACCAATTGTTATCATCTGCATCACCAACTTATTTTTTCTCGTCTATCTCTCTCTCTATCTCGCTAAGTTTTCTAGATTGACGCTAGTTCCCTCCCGTACAGTTGAAGAGCATCCTTAAGGCCCCATTCACGCCTAAGCCTATATTTTCACCTCTCCAAGAGCCCAACGAGTTCAGAGTTGTCAATTGTTTTTTAAGTGGTCTCCTCACTAAAACTCTCTCAGATTCTGCTATGCTTCATCTGTTCTTGACCTAAATCCTGAAAAGAGGTCATTCTATTTCAAGATCGTTTGGGCACCTTAGCGCCCATGTTTTTGTAGAAACGACTAACAGCCTCAAGCTTAAAATCTCCAATAAATTCAATTTCCATTTTGTCATCAACGGGATTTTCCAAGATTTGTGTTGTTTTTAAAAACTGGTGAGTCCGGTTTTTTACTAAACCGCACAAGGTCCCTTTCTGGTTCTATAATTCAAATGATAGTCTTTATCTATCTCAAAATTGGAAACCCTATGTGCTTCAGCTGCGTCCTCGTACCCATATGTCAATAGAATGTTTCAAGTCTAATCTAGCAATCGTATTTGACGTAAGCCTTCTCCTTCGCCTACTGCCCGCTCCTTCAATTTCTTCATCTACTGAAGCCCCAATTTGTTGCAGCGTCGGCGTCTGCGTCAAGAAGGATCAGGCACCTCATAATCCTTCATCCATATTTTTATTATATTCTTTTTTGTTTTTATTAAAAAATGAACTCATAAGGTTGTGACCTTGATCCATCAGAAAAAAAGAGAAGGAACCCCTGGTTATAAAAGGTATAACAGACGTAATATGTAATACTCCATCAAACAGTTACCTGGACAAACTTTAGCAGTTAAGTTTCCCTGATCTTGCCGATGATGTTATAATGTCAGCACTGCTAAACTATCATTCAAAAGAGATATTAAATCGACAGTTCCTAAGGAAATGCTACTGTTGTTGCTAATTTTAGGCAAGCTAATCGTGAGATCAGATGGTAATTAACTGGAGGGCAAAGAAGTCATTTTACTAAAGGCAACATTAACCCTCTAGTCTGATCTATGGCTCCTAAAACAGAAAGAAAAAGAGAAGTTTAATCAGAAACAAGATGCAAACGCTTAAGCACAGGCTTAAAGCGGAAATGCAAAGAATTGATGTAAAGAGAGCAGTAGCAGAAGCATTTGTGCAACAATTCTGCATCCCTTAAATTTTAGGTGGTTAAAGACGGCAAATGCCATAGGTACCAAGCGCAACTAAAAGAATAACTTACTTATCATACTACAATTTTAATCCTAGCGAGGCTGTTGTTCTGTCTGAAGATCCTTTTGCTAAATACACAGTTTATGACAGTTCTCTTGATTTTTGATGTTTTACTAACCCTGGACTGCCAGAACAATCTTAACCCAGTATAAAAGTAAAACGGTTAGTTATTAGAAATGTTATGCAACGCCACTACAAAAATATAAATTACGAGACACACCTTTGAACATTCATCTAAATCAGTCTCTAAGTCCTGTATAAAGGAATTTTTTTCTTATTTACGGAAAAACAACTCCTTTTCAACGAGAAATCAATCGTTTTAAGAATCCAAAATAGAAGTTGATTGTTAATAAAATGGCTAGTCTGATCAATGTATTCGGGTGTGACTTGACCGCACCACAACTTTGGATGAAATAAGAAAGTGGTTCAGCTGAGTAGCAAAGGATCCTGCAGTTTGATCGCGTATGTAAAAAAAATTCGCCGTTAGAATGTAAGACTCAAACTACTTAACATTTGACAACAGATTGTTTGCAGTGAGAAAGTATAGGCAAAGATGGCATAAAAAATAAATATTCGCAAAAACAACGAACGCCCCAATAAAAAGGCACATTTTGATGGGTTTGGGTGATGTCAGCTAACAGTGAAGAAAACAGCCAAAACGACCCACGGTGGCCTGATTAAAATGTAGAAGAAATATCTAATAAAAACAGATGGAAACTGAAGTTTCCTTCCTAAAGATCCGCCGATTTCTCTTAACTGCGATTACTGGTTGGAAAACGTTTAGTACTTGATTTGTTACAAACAATATACAGGTTTCATTAAAGAGCACATTGTAATATTCCTGCACAACCTTAACCACAACAATCTTATAAAGAAAGAAGTGTATGTGACAGACGATAAGATATTTTTAGTGAGCCTAGCGACAAGCTGAGCGACTGTTTAGAACATTATTCTATAGACTATTTGAGGACCGAAACACTGTTTTAGTATTGATGACTGTTTCAGGCTGAACGAGACATTGTTAAAAAAAAGAAAGGCTCTGTCAAAGCACCTTTAAGTCGCCTCACGCCTTAGTTCTGGGGTGCACCTTACTCAAAAATACAATCCGTCCTTAAAAGACGTTTAGATCGCATTAAATCGGTTGGATTATTTGACACTAAGGAAACAAAGTTAGTTTTGAAGAATGTTTAAGTGAAAATATATAATAAAGCATAGATAAGCCTTAAAAAAATAAAAGAGCATAGAAAAATCTAACACCGAAGTGATCTTACGGACTGACCCCCCAGTTTTCAATACTTGTGTTTTATTGTGAGTTGTTATTATTGTTGCTTAATTAACAATTTGTTTATTATAATTTTAATATTAAGAAAAAAGAATGTCAGTGGCCGAATCAAAAGCGCAGCTATCTCCAAATGCGTGCAGTAAGTTAAAAGACCTAGCAACACAACCGAGTTTGATTTAATAGGATTGCCAGAAAATGTTTATGGATTTAGTACACAATGACGGGTTTACAAACGAACAGAAATTAAGACTAAAAGCGACAGCGTATCCTACCGCTAGAAGAGATAAGAAATGTAAGGCAATACGATTTGGCAAACAATGAATACAAACATCATAAAAAGAGAGAATGCGTGGGCATTCTTCCTGAAATTGCTTAGAATTTAAAGTTTAACGACAAGTCATAATTATACTTTGATAAGAAAAACAATTTTAAAGAAAAGCTTGAATAAGGCCCATTCTGATAGCCTGGTTTCCAAGAACACAACAGAAAAAACAGATGAAATAACTATACGGGATTCTGAATATATTCACAGAGAAAGAAGCTCCTACTAAGGGGGGGGACACCGCCGAGGAATTTTACCCCATCGCTATCGTCACTACTAGGCAAATGACGATGATTTTTTCCTAGTTTATTTACTCCGAGGAGCATACTATTTCCAAACAGACGTTTAATCAGAGGTATAAAATAAATCAAAACGGGATGCCTCCTCTTAAGCTCTGGATTTGCAATACTAAAAACGGAGACCTAAATAAAACACCCATTATCATCCTACAATTTACTTGATGTTGACAAAGACAAACTAACAGTACATACGACTTTATTTTAATTAGTAATTTATTATTGCGTTTTTAACGCTGTTAATGACAGTTCTGCCAGAAGGATTAATAAGACATATTACAAGATTAAATTAATTTACTAAAATAATCTTAATTAAAAATGGAGTTTCACAGCTTAGCCGATTAAAGCAAATAACTGAACTTCAAAAGAAAAAGAAAGCGACTTAGATAAGTAATAAGCTTACCAAAAGAAATATGCTAAAGCTTGTAAATACTCTTTCTTATGTAATACTACGGCTCATCACTTGTACTAGCGAAGTGCGGTCTAGTTTTGCTATTTTACTACTGGGTTGGACGCCACCTCTGTAGCATAGGGGTTCTCGGTTAGGGTGTAGGCCAATGTCTATATTGATAGCGCTGTTTTAAAAATATAACTCCTAAATACAAAAGCACACTGCCATTGTGTGCCCACATCAGCAAAACGTTGGTCAGTAAGATTAAGAATAAGCAAATCATTACAGGATGAAAACATTACAGACAAGAATTTCAGAAGCTTATCTGACGGGAGGAATACAGACGACAGAAATTGACTTCAAAAGAGTGGAAAAGAACGTTTACTTCACGACAGTAAGACACTGATGCAATGAAACAGAACATTGAAAAACAAACACACGATCATTAAAACTCAAAATAGCAAAAAAAATAAGTTTAGCAAATACTATTTTTTTTGTTAACTTCACTGTGTTTGTGGGACCAACTTGCAGCTCTTCACGACAAAGGATCTTTTAGGGCGGGCGTTTTAGAAAGAGATCTCTCTTAAATATTATAAACGGAGGTCTGTTTTCATAATTCTTTCAAAACTTCATATACATCTACGCTCCGTATCGGATCTGTAGCTCTAATTCACATCGCCTTCTGCCTCTCCAGGAGCATACTATATCTTACTTTTAGTCCAAACGGCAAGAGTTTTTTGAGTCACCTGCACATCTTCAGAATGCTTTTTTTTAATGTTATCGCGTTACTGGCTTCAAACCCTTGGCTTAAAATTCTTCAATTGTTCATGGCACGTAAACTGCTGGCAACCTCCTAACCCATTCTGTTAGCTTCTCGTCCATAATTTCTCTGTATATGGATAGGTAAACTCGCGTTCAGCGAAATTTTTAATAAAGTATTTCTACGAGGCTTGTTGAATCGATGGTTGCCTGGGATCCCTCTCTTACTGTAAACATGAGGTTTAAAAACTAACTGTTTACAGTGCCTTGAAACTCTTTTTCCATCATCAACTTGAACATCCTAATACTTTAATGGCCTCGCATGATAATTTGTTGTCAAGCCACGGCCACAGCAGTTGAGCTTTGATCCGGTAAAGTTCAGCCCTTTGTATCTTAAGCCATTGTCAACAACTTCAAAACAAAGCAACTTAAACTTTTTCTCTAACTTTGTCATGTGAAGATACAGCAATCATCTGTGTGGTCATTTGAACGGAATAACAAATCGAGGCCTTATTGATGCTTTTTGGGCGGCAGATAATTTTGCCAAATTGCTTTTTTTGAAAGCCATCTTTCGCATCGGATTAGACACTCTAGCACTTTACTCAGTTTTTTCAATACGGCTTTCCTATGCCAATAACTTTAAATAAGATAGGTGGTTACTTTCGTATTGTCCTGAAAAGAATGTATTAGATTGTATGTTATATTTGTTAGATTGAATGGCATGAATATATTGCCTCCATAGCACGCAACAATAAAAAACATTTCCTCTATTTTCTGTTCTTTTGATGGTTCCAGAAAAGTCAGAAAGTTCGGGCGGTGCGATGTAAAACTCTTTTCCTGTCCTAAGTAAGACTCATACATATGCCTCATCAAACGTTCTGAAAGTTGTGCTCTGCATACCCTTTCTCTTAACTTTTTATTATAAATCTAAGTGAGCATTTCGTCGTTTCTCATAAACGTCCTTGCCTTAGCTAAAGCTTCTATGCCTTGTTTTGCGGGCTCTTTCTTCATCGGACCGCAATTTACAAACATATAATGGGCTTCCAGAGAAAGCCAAAGCGTAACAATACTCCTCCTACCATCATAACTACTCCGCCAGTGTTTTATAATATTTTTCTGACTATTAATCTTTCTATAAACTGATATTTCTGGATAATCCCCTGGTGGCACAGAAAGTCTTTTGATGCAATCCCTGCAGTAATACACTATAACCTTAACAACGTCCTCAAATGTCTAAACCTTCCTTAGATCCAGCACTGCTTCATTTTAAACATGTTTTTGCTAACTCACTATAGCCTACTACTAAGACCGCTAATCACAGCAAGTGTAAATCGGATTGAAAATCTTTTTTCAACTCATCTTTATGATTAACTAAAAAAATAATAAAATATTCAGACCAGCCGCCGTGCCAAAGGTGACGCGCGGACGCCTGCGGGCGGAGTCGTGGTTCGAAGCCCCATATGCGGTGGGTTGTTCCTGCCCCGCACCGGCCTCCTACCCAGAGTGGATTGGCTGCGGACTCAAGTTGGAAGACGGGACCACAACAGTCGAGTTTTCATCCACTTAATGGATGCATTCTATGTTTGGCTCAAATTTCATGACCAACACTCATGTTGCCTGTATCTCTCGGCCTGTTGACGCCGGGAGAAATTATAAATGAAGCGGAGAGTACCAAGCCCTGCCCTGTATCGCAGACCGAAATGGAAATCCTACACATCTTTAATCATCCTCATTCTCATCGAACACATTAAAAAAAAAGTCCTCAAATTTCGTGCCGTCAGGCCCTCTCTCATGGTGACCTCAGGTTCGATGTCCTCTCCGAAGTCTGTGCCTTGGTGTGGTTCCGTCGGGTCACCGTATCGAGCGAGTCCATGGGGGCTGTACGTGGTCGGATTAACGGTGGCGTCCCCGAGGAGAGGTTCACTCCCGCCGGCTCCGCGACTAAGCAATTATTTGTCTCAGGAGGGCGTAGTAGTGTGTCCTATATGTTAGAGCAAACAGCCCACTAGAACACCACCGGAAGTGACTCGCAAGCAGTGCAGTTCTCTCCGTGGTGGCCTCTTACGACGTACATTGACTGCGTCCCTGTGGATTGTCGGTGCCGCTGCGGCGGGCTGAACCGGCATGTGGCTGTGGACGGGGTGGCCGAATGAGGGCGTGGTGCACTGCCTCGAGGTACGCCGGAGTTTGGGACCGCAAAAAAAAAAAAAAAAAATTAAATAATCATAATACAAAGCTCCTCTGTGCTTTTTAATCAGATAATCTTTTGTTGTTAAAGCTGAAAATAACAGCGGCAACTATTTGGGCGAAATCTTCTATCGTTCCCCATGTGTGGGCGGTTTATTCCCTAACAAACATTGTGCAAGGGTTAATAATCTAGAACACAACCGAGAGGCACTGCAAAATAACCTAAGCGTTAAACTCATGGTTTTAAAAGTATTATATTATTTTTTATTGCTTTTAAAATGATTGTGACGAAACTATAAAGTGAGGAGCAAGCAGACTACCCTGTGAGACAACTGTCCATAAAGAAAAGATATATTCTCTAGCAGCGGTTAAAAACCTAACAGTATTTAGCACTGAACTAATATTGAACAGCTCACAACGTGTCTACGCAGACGTTTTGAGAAGTACTAGGCTAGTACGAGCACAGCTAGGTCAAAATGGTTAGATCAGTGGGGTCAGACAATGATTAGTTTAATGACTAAGTTATAAGTAAATGGCCCAGTTGATTCAGAGAAGATTTAAAATATGACTTACGCAAGATCCGGTTTAAACAAGTCCCCTTGAAACATTCTTGCATGTACAGTGTCAGGGTTCGCGAATGACCGGAACTAATTAACTATAGAGTGACAGACAGACTTTACAGGCTAACTAGTCGCTTCCAAACAGATCTAAGACTGCTGAACACAGAGGACCACGCACACAACATTTATTGACCGTGGACTGTGACATGAACATTTCCCCGACCATAACAAAACGACAACCATCCACCCTAATCAATCCCCTTTCACCCAATAACAACATGCCACCACCAACCCCCTCGCTCATTTACACTCAATCACCACCGCATTCCACACCGACACCACTCCGTCCCCTGCACGGCAGTTACCCTAGAAAACAACTACGCTAAGGCATGGGGCACAGACACAAATCATCAATCCACCGTAATACATACAGTCCAAATCAACCCCCCGAAAGGACTTCGATGGTCCCCAGACACTACCTAGCTAAGCACATGACACATACCATCAACACTAGCATACAGCACGGTGCCAACGTCAACCCCATGAAAGGAACTTCAATGGCTCCACACCTGAGACACCTACATGGTCATAGGCACATGACACATATCATCAATACAATGAATACCATACCGTTCAAAGCCAACCATTGCAAAACTTCATGACTCCACAGCATATAACCTACACCAGCCAACAACC
>JAFLJL010013193.1:0-11666 GCA_018398815.1 Conus ventricosus
AAAGCATGAAGAACAGCAGGAGATTCCCTACCGGCATTTGCCGATGAGAGTCTGGCTTCTTCACTGCCTGACATACTGACAACTGTCACATTTTGGCAGTGACAATGACAGTCCCCAATTCTTCCACGCTGGCTTGACTGGACTGCAGCAGCAGGAGCAACACCTTGAACAGTTCAAGGAGGAAGACTGGAAAACCAGGTACTTCCTCTCCTCAAAAGCTGGCACAGATTGGACTGGACTGGTCGAACTGTCATCACTTGTTCTTCTTCACCCTGGAGGAAAAAAATCATACAACTTTTGAGTGAGGACCATGGACAGACTGATATGAGAATAAAATGGATAAGTGTACCAATTTTCTGATTAGTAAACAGGGGAATTAAATTCTAATGCAAATGTGAATGTTAAAAAAAAGTGGTCTATGGGGGAGTAAACAGAAAGATTTTTTTATTAATGAGTATTTCTAAAATAGCACAACAGCAGCTGGGAATGATATATGTACCTCCAGGTTCATCTCTTGTATGAAAAACAGCTCTTATTTATTATTGAGGAACTACATGTAGTCTACTGACCTGACACATATCTTCTGCGGCTGGGACCGCTCCTGTGGGTCAAAGTCCCCAGGCAGAACCAATATCGATCACAGCCATACTCGATGGTGTATATCGTCATCCACATCATGGACTGGGCTGGAGTGCAGTCTAGCTGATTGTGGGATTGGGCTGGAGCTTGCCAGGGAGGTTCATGAAGTGAACACTGACAGTATCAGCCGAAAGAACTCTCATGCTGAAACTGCCAGTGACCACTACATTGGGCTTCGCCCAAATCCCAGACAAAAACAAAAACATATGGGCTAAAACACTCTGACATTTGGCAACCCACCATTTTTAACTACCACATCACAATGAATGAGCGTACTTTGGTGTTCAGTTGCTATGTCCGAAAGCAAAATGTAAATACATAGCACTCTCACTTTTGGCACAGGAAAGAAAACATGTTGCATACAAGCCATATGATACTAATATAATTAATTTCATCAGTAACTCCTACATCCAGTTTACACATCCAGGTTTTGAATTAGCTGTGAGTGCAAGTACTAAGTGACCTGCTGGCTGCAGTTTCACGTGACTCATGATCACCCAGTTTTATTGAGCGTGTCAATCCTGTATCCCTGGTTAGTAGTCAAAGCACTTTTGACAAAGTAGGTATGCTTGAGTTAAAGTACTAGTATGTCTGAAATGCTCTTAAGCCAACTTCACCCTCCTTTCAGGTGTCAACAGTCGCGCTTAGCGCATAACTCCAAGTGAAACACCTTGCCATTTAACAGTATTCATCTCCACCCCATCTCAAACCATCTTCCTCCATAAAACACACACGACACACACACACACACACACTGGTTATAAACGGTTGCCTGTTTTATGGAAAGGCCAACTCAACCTTTTGGCTGCGTTTGTAATGGTGTCATGTTGCATGAAACACCCCGGTGCAGCAGCCATGACAACGGTGCACACGAGGAGGAGGACAAGCAAGCCAGCACGCCATGTTCTCATCGTCTGGTGTCCCTGGCACATCCTCCCAGTGCAACATCGGGAGTCACCAGCTCTTCCATTCCCTGCGGACTATAGCTCTGTACATCCCTCTTTGCACGTTTACATGTCCCACGATGCACTCAAACTTAAAAGATGAGGAATGCAAAATAAATATGCCAAAGAATTTACCTTTGTAATCACTCTGTGTTTTACGTTTTTCGCACACTTAGCTTTACACAACATCTAACTGTACACATAGAAATGCAAGTATATTACCTACAGAGAAATAGACACAAATGCATAACTCCCTACCTACATATTAATCACAAGCAAAAATCAAAACACACACACACAACACACACAATACACACACGACAAGTAATTCGTTTCCCCATTCTCTATCCGCACAACAACCCCCAACCCCACCAGGTACATACATGAATATGCATATTTACTGTCCTATATAAATTCATTCAAAAGCAGCAGCACAAATAAGTTACACATAGTTTAAATAGTCAGTCTCCCTGTACATTTTTCTGGTCGCCGTGATCCACACAACACAGTACCAATCTGAAGAGAAAACAATCTTGATCAAATTGTGTGCCCTCCCCCCATTTTACAAATGCATTATACTGGGTCACATTCTGTACTGGATTTTTAACAACGCCATCAAAGTTTCTGTATTAGGTTGTACGTTCTGTCTTTTAGCATAAGAGCAATTAACTTTGCAGCAAAAGAATTTGTCCAAATGATCAGTCCTGATATACTGTTTCATCGCAAGATTTTCATTTTTTATTGGATATGCTGACATCACCATTTGTAAAAAAAAAAAGATGACAAAAAAATATTCACAACAACCCATC
The DNA here is from genome assembly GCA_018398815.1 of Conus ventricosus. NCBI lineage: Eukaryota > Metazoa > Mollusca > Gastropoda > Neogastropoda > Conidae > Conus > Conus ventricosus. Next base: position 2,393 of record JAFLJL010013193.1, read on the forward strand.
AATACTTACAATGCTCACCACCATGTTATTTTGGTGGCCAAACTGTCACACTGTCACTCTGCATACCCGCTTCAGACAGCATTTACTCCATACGCACACGCAATCTTTTCCAATCACCCAAAAGGAGCACTACCGATTGTTTTTTTCTCCCCCTCTCCTTCAGGGACAACACTTTACTAAGTCACACCCACAACTTGTAAACAGAATTTTACACAAGGTATGCTCTCTCCACCGGAGAGACAAATAAATCTGCACACATGTATCCTCCTCACACCGAAAGACAAATCAATCTTCACCCATGTATCACTTCTTTACACTGAGGCGCTGCGAAAATAGTCTTCATCTCATGTATCTGTCTTTACAACTGAAGATAAAGCAGTCCTAGTTTCGCGTCTTATATAGCCTTGGCCTTCACATTCCTTAAACACCCAAAATTCCGGACCAGGAAATACATAACTCCCGTAATCACTGAGGACCTCCTGCCTCAAGTAAAAAGCTTCCCTGCATTCTCAATTCCCTGTCCTCTCTCTGAGACAATATACTGCCCCCTCGAACTCTTCTTGTCCCTGGAGATACGAGTCCGTCTTCTCATTCCGCGACTTCCGCTGTCCACTCTTGCTAAATGCCGAGCTTCAACCTCCTCTCCCTGAGTTGGTACAGGCTGGGGCTGACTACCGTGTGTTTCCCCACACCATGGCCATCTCAACCACCTCTCGGGTGAAAGATGAAGTGTGAAGGGCGAAGGGTAAAGGGTGCAGGGGCTGAAACAGAATAAGTTCGTGTAAGTAACCTTCTTAAATCAACATATGAATCCTTTCTCTTCTTAAGTTTTCCCCCTGTAGCTTTCCCCCAACTATCTATCGCTCACCTGTAATGACTGTCAGCAAAGAGGACCACCGTCCTGACAGTTTCGAGTCTCTAGTCCATCTGCTGGTTAAAACTGACTCTTTCCCCCTTTCACCTAGTGAGGGCATACTCAGTGTTCAAAACACATGACCAGCACCTTACCGTACCAGCCCTTTTTAAACTATCCTCAGTGGTCAACCTTTTTCACCCAATGACCACATCGATTCTAGAAATGATATCCATACTCACAATTTTTTGGGGACGAACCCGCTACACTAGTCAAGCCAAATGAATATTCTTCCTTTAATAGTGGCAAGGGAAATCTTCATATCACTAACTACATGTGATGGAGCGTCAACAAGCCTTGATGTGAGGCTACGTCACATGACACCCCCATCCTGGGATGAAAAACTTTTCTCCAGAAAATTTTTTTAAAGGAAATACAACTATCACTTAACAACATCTTCAGCACATGAATCTCAAAATGTGTAACCACATCGCACATGATTCCCCATATTATAATCAACGTATAGAAATGTGGGTCATCACCATGGATCCACCATAAAAAGCATGTTTCAAAACTTTCATCTTTCTAAAAAAAAACATTCATAATTTATCACCATATATCACAAATAAATTTTCACAAATTAAGCATGGATAAAGACAATTAGGATATCAACAATTCAAAAGCCAACAAAATTTGTGTTCATACATTAAGATGTGAAGCACATATTTTCCCCTTGATCTTTATCTTTTGATCATTTTTTTTTTTTTTCTTCTGGTGTGGTGCGAGATTTTCTTTGAGTTAGGGTGAATGTGCATTTTATTGATAATGTTTAGTATTTTTTGTATTAGCCTGTAGTTTGGTGTAAATTGCATCAGTGATTTTTTTTCCCGTCTCCAGTTTCACGGGAGACAGTGACCACAAGGGTGCTGTCTGTGGGCTTCTTTTGCTTTTCTGATTTCTGCTCACGTATTCCGGTCCTGTGTATCCTTTCATTTCCTTTTCACCCCCTTTTCAAAAACCTCTTAAACCTTCTCCTCAATAAGCTTCCATCTAGTTTTCTTCAACATTTCAAATTATGGTAGATTTCCGCTAGTTTGTGTTTCTTTCTTCCCCTCGTTTTAATTGTTTGTATTCCTTTGTTTTGTAAATTATATTCATTTTTATATAAGGCGGTACATTTGTTTTGTAAATTCGTTTTGAAATTTAAGTTAAGAAAAAAGACCTGACAACAAGAACATTTGAGAACTTAAACTTTATAAAGAATTTATTTTCAGAAAACTTTATTGTGTTTAGTTTTTTTCTTTTCTTAGGGAGAAAACAGTTTTGTATTAAACTTCCTTGTTTTGTAAAGTCCAAATTGATAACAGTTGCAAATTATTTTTGGAAAAATACATTCCTTGGATTTCATAACTACCCTGTTTTAGTAAGCGGTTTTTTTTGTTACCACCGGAAATTGAATTCTGTATTTGTATTATACTTAATACGGTATTTGTGAAACATAATATCATCATAGATCGCCCTTATTTTATTCCATACTATGAGATTTTTTGGTGTTTATATTGACGGTTCATTAAGGATGATTTGATAAATATGTTAAAACAAAAAAGCGGAACGCTTGGTTTTGATGGAGAAAAACTACAAACATGTGCAACAATGCATAGATAGGGCAGACAGGCTACGAGAAATAGAAGAAAATCAAAGAGAAACTAGAAAGTGAAGAAAGGAAACTAGAAAGAGAAGAAAAATAGACTACAGAGGGAAGCTGAATAAAATAGACTACAGAGGGAAGCTGAGAAAATAGACTACAGAGGGAAGCTGACAGAAAATCGTCTACAAGGGCAGCTAATCGGAGGAAAAAAGACTACAAGGGAATCTGAAAATTGAAGAAAGAAAGATTACAAGAGGAAGCTGAAGCTGAATATACGTCATTCAAGTTGAACAGTTAGAACTATGAGACTGATGCTGAAATTAAAAGAATACAGGCATCAAGAGAACTCCACCAGTTCCACCATCGGTTCCGCAGCCATGCCCAACAAAAGCTGCATATATTCCAAAGTTACCACCTTTTAGGAAAAAAAAAACGATGACATAGATAGTTTTTCTTTTCCGTGGTGGGGGGGGGGAAAGGCACGCAAACGTCAATGTGGTTGGCCAAAGGAGAAAGTGGACATTGTATAATGCGTCGTTGTTTAAGGTAAGCGCTTTGACACGTACCACTCACTTGCCAGCGAAACAAATTTTAACTTGGGATCATTTGAAAGAAGAAACTCCTCAAGAAATTTCAATGTTCTGCTGATCGTTTTCACGAACGTTTCCGTTCTGTGCGCCCTAAAAAAGGGAGACGTTTCGTCATTTCTGATCCTAGGAGTCATTGTTGATCGAGGATCGATTTATCTAAAACGAACAAAACTTTTCAATCACTGCGAGATCTCTTCTTAGGGAACAACGTTTTCCAGAGCGTGAGCAAAGATCCTGGCCACTTTCCTTAAAGAAAGGCAATTTGAACACTAAGGCGGAAAATGTGTCAGACGGCTGATCAGTATTGTGTCGCCTCACACCAGATTAAGGGCGTGGCTAGGAAGGAGAATTATCCATCTTGAGTCCTCATCGTCATGTATTATCCCATCAGGACAGGGAAGTTTACAGAAAGGAAATCGTGGGTCATTTTTGAGTCCTCAAGGATATACCTATCCAAGGAACGGACGAGGGATCTATTCCGCGTTCGAGAGACTTTCGTCATACCAGTACTCACCGCCGGAAAGACGTTACTCCTCAGCAAACGACCGAGGTCGTGGACAACGACCACAACGTAGACCTTTTGGGCCAGTTCGTGGCCTGAACAGAGGTTCACAAAATCAGTCAGCTGCCGATCAGACAAAGGCAGTTTTCCTTTTTGCGATGGCAAGTCCTCTGAAACAGAATTGCCCCTTTCAGACGCGGGTGATTCAAAACCCGCATTAGTCTCCACGGATTGTAAGAAGCCTTGTTTTGACACAGATCAATCTGTTGCATGACTGGAGTGTTAGAAAACGGAGCCATCAATGGATTTGCAGGCTTCGGTTTATTGCCAGACACTTGGTTGCCAACACAACTGCTGGGTCGGAATCTTTCGTGCTCAAGACCACATCTCAACACTGTCCAAAAGTGTAGGTCGTTTTGGGAGGCAAGATAGAAACGTTTCCGCTGGCGAAAATTTCATCACAACACCGTACTACTCCCGGCTTTCTTACCGCCTGTGTCATTGATAACCCAGTCTGCGACTTGATCTTGGGCAATTTTGCCAGGTGTCGCTACAGTACATGGTGGTGCTGGAGGATCGTTGTTCCCTTTGTCCTTGGTGATACTAGGATCAAATGTCATAGACAGGGAAAGGCTAACAAACCGCTAAAAGTCCCTCAAAACTGGAATGAACTCCAGATTACCCAGAATGATTTAAAAGAAATGCAGGGAAAAGACAGACGCTGACGACAATACTTTCTGCTGCTAAAACAGCTGTCACTGACGTACAAACGGCCAAACCAATGTACATACTGGACTCTGACATTCTCTATCAGGTGTGTACCGGGACAGGACTACAGACAGGTTGTGGTTCCCAAACCAATTAGAGAAACAGTGCTGCAACCCGGACAACGGCCTCATAAGCATTGTTCGCTGGTCACTGTGGGATCAAAAGAACATTAAAGAGAGGTTCTTGATTCTTTTTATTGGCCGGGTGTCACAAGGAAGTTACAATACTGCCGCTCATGTGACAACGCAAAAGACATCTCAGAAAGGACGCGTCCCCATGGCACCTTTGCACAAAATGCCTCTCATTTATTTCCGTCCATTCGGATGGGGTGGCTATTGAACTTGTTGGACGCTACACCACTGACTTCTTCGGATATCGCTATATCATGACTTGGTGAATACAGGCAACAAGGTATCCAGAATCGATCCACTGACGCAAATTGCTACAGTATCTGTCGGCAGAGGCTTTACTTGCAATTTTTTCCAGAGTGGGTCTTCCAGACTGAAATTCTCTCGATTGTGGGAACGCAATTCATTTCTGATCTTATGAGCAAAATTTACAGACATGTTGCAATCTCTTCCATTTCAAACCACGCCATATCATCCCAATCGAATGCAATGGTTGAACGTTTCAAGGAGGAAACGTTATTTTGAAGTCCATGTTGAGGAATGGTTGCAAGGCAAGAGCCCCAGGAAATGGGGATCGTTTCATACCGGCTATTTGCTTTTGTAATACAGGGAAATGCACGAACGAAACGCTGGATCTCTCCATATTGAGGCTTCTTTTTCGGACACTCACCAATAGTCCTTTGATCAGCTGATGACACCCAAATGGCGAGAAGACGGACATACCTGACAGTAAAACTGTTACCAAAAGCGTTTAGACTGCAAATAATCGTTTGAAGGATGCATGTGAAGCTGGCTCAACAGTCAGCTTGATAGGAAAACTGAATTGTACAAGGTCTTTGCAGACAGAAAAGCAAGGCACTTCCTTCAGTGTAAGGGATAAAGTTCCTGTGCCTACAACCTGATTAACATAACAAGCTTCGTGTTATGTGGAAGGGTCCATTTCAGGTGGTCGAAAAACATTCTGAGTAAATTATACGATCAAAATGGCAAACACTGAGAAGGATTTCACTGTGAACTATGTTGAAGAAGTATGTTGAACGTACAAAAGTAGCCATCAACCAGATCAGTTTGAGTGGATATGTCCCTATGTCAGAAAACTGATGTCAACATGACAGACATTATTCAAGTGATGAATTTGTACCCACTGTAACGTACAGGGACAGATCAAAGGTTATGAAAACAGCAAATGTAGGAAGTGTTAACATCACCAGTGCAATGATGTTGTCCCCCTACCTATTCGTCTATCAAAGGTGAAAACCTATGAGGATTGGTTCTGTCGAATGATTTGTCAACAAGTCAACAGAACAGCTCAAAGACATTTTGAAAGACATTCAGATGTGTTGACGATACCCCCGGTACTGTAACTGGGTATTGGAACCCCATAGTCATTCATTTAACCTTCTGAATACCAGTGAGAACCAGACCATACCCCCACCCATTTGCAAAAAATAGGTGGTTGAGAGAGAAAATCAATAGTAATGCTGGAGTTAAAGTGATAGAACCTTCGACATCTCCGTACAGCTCACCATGGTATTGTGTATAACAAACTGATGGAACAGTCGTTCTGCATCGATTACAGAAAAGTAAATAAGATCACTGTTTCGATGCCGACCCATCCCAGAAATTGAAGAACTTCTGTGTCAGCTCTCGGAAGGTAAGTATTTGTGAAGTAACATTGACATAAAGGGTACTGGCAAGATTCCAATGGCTGAAGCTGCTTAGAGCCAAGGAAAGACAGCGTTTCAAACACCTTTGGTCTTTTCCAGTGGACGAAATGCCTTTTGTTTGCAAAATCCCCAGCTTCTTTTGCCAGAAAGTTGCGAGCCCTGACCCATGAATGTGGTGCAGACAGTTTTTTTGATGATAGTTTGTTTCGGCTGCAAAGTCAAGGAGTGCCCCGTCATTTCTAACTTACGAGATGTTTTTAGCAGACTCAGAAGTTTTGGTTTGAGACTGCAAGACCATCAAAATTCGTGCCGTTTTCAAACTCTCGAGTTTTGGGTCACACTAAGTCAGTGGGAAAAATGATGCCAGAGGTAAAGAAAGTGGAAAAGATTTTATCCTTACACAAACCCACTACAAAGAAACAGATCAGGGCACTCATCGGATAGATGTCTTACTATAGACGATATTACCCCACTTTGCGTCCCTGACGACCTTTGGACTGAACTGACGAAAGGGACGAAGAACAAAAAGTATTGTTGGTGGTTCCTGAAGAGTGCCAGAAGGCTTTTGGGAGAGTGTTCAGAACAACCCTCAAACTCATTTTCCTGTCTTTGTTAACCCTCCCTGCCTCAGAAGACTTTATTTTAAGACTGATGCCAGTTCTAAAGGAATGGGAGCGGTACTGTTGCAGGAAAAAGTGCATCTTATTACATCCATGCAATACCGCCAGTAAGATGTGTCTCAAAGACGCAGGAGAATACTCCACCCATTGAAGAGAGTGCTTGGCTATTGTATGGGCATGTGAGGTAAGTTCGCCAGTACTTGACTGGAGAAAGGGTATTCCGTTACAGAACTGACCATAGGCCACTGACGATTCTTGAAATCGTCAAAGACTAAGACAGCAGGTTATTAAGATGGTCTTTGGCATTGCAGGAAATTCCATTTAACTGTATGAACCATGCCCTGGAACAACAAAATGTTATGCAGATTTGTTGTCAGCTGCGTGAAATTCATGACAAATGTAACTGTCTCAAGGGAAAGACTATTCCTGTTTTTTGTCTTTGCTTAATGATTACGGTGTGATCACTTGTTGACGTGCATTGTATGCTACGACGATTTAAATCAAGTGGTATTTATGCATAAATTTGCATATTGATGTGACTAAATTTTTTGCAACAAACAACACTTGATTTAGATGTAATACATATTTTATTCTTTGGTAAACAATGAAAAAATCAAGTACTAGTTATGTTAATTTGCTAGTGAAGATGATCTATATGTATGTGAGATGAGCAAATAACCTTTTAGAAATGTATATACACGTGTTTGATTGTGTCAATGACCAAACAATTGTTTTTCATTTGTCACTGTCAACAATGGAAAGCATGTGACTATTTTCAATGGACTATACCACTACATGTGGCAAAAAAAAAAAAAACAAGTTTAAACTATGTTTAATTTGTTAGACATGTCTATTGAGAAACATTTACACTTGAAGTATGCACTTTTCATGAGGAGTTTTTAAACATATGATGTGAGACAAAGATCATGGGAAATATGTGCTTCACAACTAAATGTATCTCTCTTACACTGAGAGATAAAACCAGTCTAGTTTCGCTTCTATAAAGCCTTGGCTCTTCACATTCCTTTAACCCAAAATTCCGGACCAGAAGACTACATAACTCACCTTAATCACTGAGGACCTGCCTGCCCTCAAGTAAAAGCTTCCCTGCTTTCTCAATTCCCTGTCTCTCTCTCTGAGACAATAACTGCCCTCCTCGAACTCTCTTGTCCTGGAGATACGAGTCTCGTCTTCTCTTCCGCGACTTCCTCTGTCTCTTGCGAAATGCCGAGCTTCAACTCCTCTCCCTGGAGTTGGTACTGGCTGGGGCTGTGAACTACGGTTGTTTCCCCACACCATGGCCATCTTCAACCACCTCACGGGGTGAAAGATGAAGGGTGAAGGGCGAAGGGTAAAGGGTGAAGGGCTGAAACACGAATAAGGTTCGTGTAAGTAACCTTCTAATTCAACATATGAATTCTTTCTCTTTTCTTTAAGTTTTCCCCTGTAGCTTTCCCCAACTATCTATCGCTCACCTGGTAATGACTGGTCAGCAAAGAGGACCACCGTCCTGACAGGTTCGAGTCTCTAGGCCATCTGCTGGGTTAAAACTGACTCTTTCCCCCCTTCTCCTAGTGAGTGCCCTACTCAGTGTTCAAAACACATGACCAGCACCTTACCTTACCCGCCCTTGTTAAACTATCACTCAGTGGTCACTTTCACCCAATGACCACATTCGTTTCTAGAATGAGTCATACTCACAATTATTTTGGGGACGCCGCTACACTAGTCAAGCCATATGAATATTCTTCCCTTTTAAATTTTGGCAGGGGAAATGATTCATATCACTAACTACATGTGATGGAGCCCTCACATGCCTTGATGTGAGGCTACGTCACATGACACAAACTAATGTGAAAATATTTTATGCTCATGTTCAGTCATTTGCAGTTTTTTTCCCCAACATTTACCTTGTGGGAATTCTGTAAAGAGTTAAAAAAAAAAAGTATCCCGATTCTAAGTGCCACAAATATGTGTGTGTGTGTGTGTGTGTGTGTGTGTGTGTGTATAATATACTCTACACACACACACACACACACACACACATAAACAATACAAAAGTGAATGACGATATGTGCGACTGACGTAAGTGCGTGCTTGTAAAGGTCGCCACGTCGATCAGAATGCAAAAATCAAAAGTTAGATTACCTTGCGTACTTCACGTTTCCTTATCCTGGCCTTTCAAACAGGGGCGCCGTGTACTCGTCTTCAAATCGCTGGTCTTGAAGTGCAAGCCACAGATCACGTCGTTTTTCTTCGGACCCTCGAAATTCTTTCGATATAACTTCACAAAAGAAACCCACGATCGTCGAAGTGGTTTCAGTTGGAAAGCCATGTGTGTGATTCCACTTTTTACACAGAATTGGTATTGCAACGAACATGAGCAGTGCGACCATCTTCTTGCCGGTTTTCCAGTGTCTGTCGCTTTCTATCTGACGCACGCTCTTTTTTGTACCTTCGCGCGTTTTTCGGAAAGTTCCTGCTTTTTTAGTTAAAGG
>JAFLJL010013194.1:0-12500 GCA_018398815.1 Conus ventricosus
CAAGGCCAAGGCCGTCCGCACGGGACAGAAGCGCAAGAGGAAAGGAAGGAGAGCTATGCCATCTACATCTACAAGGTGCTGAAACAGGTGCACCCAGACACCTGGTATCAGCAGCAAAGCCATGTCTATCATGAAACAGCTTCGTCAACGACATCTTTGAGAGAATCGCCGCCAAGCTTCCAGACTGGCCCACTACAACAAGCGCTTACCATCACGAGCCGCGAGATTCAAACGGCGGTGTGCGTTTGCTGCTGCCAGGTGAGCTGGCCAAGCCCCGCCGTCAGCGAGGGCCCCAAGGGCCCGGTGCCCAAGTACACCAGCAGCAAGTAAACGGGGCGCGCGTTTTTTGCTTGTCCCCAAACTAACAAGGCCCTTTCAGGGCCACCCATTTTCCTGAGCGGGATGGTTGTGTCTCGTTGCTGAAAAGAGTCATCGTTGGCCCCCTTGCCCTTTGTTTGGTGTCTCGTTGAAAAAAGATAGCCTAAATGATGTGACGGGAACAAGACGAACCCACAATCCACCAAGCAAAAGCAAAGAGACAGACAGACAAAACCAAACCAAAAAAGAAGCCAGCAAACAAGACAGTGGAGCATCGTGTCGTATAACAGATGATATTTTGCATTGTCACAAGGCAGTATGTCATGTCATGTCAGGTATTTGGTCTGAAAATCAGCGTTCATTTGCACACAGTTTGACTGTTATTTCATGTGTGTTGCTTGTTTTGGTTTTCTGTTGTTGTTTTTTCCAGCAGTCTGTGTTGGCCAAAGTGGCTTGAAAATGTGGTGGCAGGAAGAAAGACAAACGTTAGGCTGCAGTTGGGGGAGGGTGGGAGAGTGCATGCAGAAGTACGTTGTTGAATTGAACACACAGACAGACTGACTGATGTAGTGATGGCATGAGGGGAAAAAAAAAAAAAAAAAAAAAAGTATATACATATATATGTTTATCAGACACTATAGCACTTTCTCCCCTTTTGGTGGTAGTGTATGTCAGAGAAAAGGGGGGGAAAAAAAAAAAAAAAATGCTCGTCCAGGGGAAATGAACCCCGGTTCTCCCGTGTGACAGGCGGACACACTAACAACTAGTCTACCGAAGAAGTGACAGAAAGTGGTTCCACTTAAGTTTTATAAAAGAAAGACCTGCGTATAGGCTGCTAAGAGGGGGGAAAGGGTCGGAGACTGCATGCACAAGCTACGTGGTTGAGTTGAACACACAGACAGACAGACTGATGTGGGTGATGGTATGAATGGCGCGGGGAGCAGAATAATAGCTGGAGGCGAGCCTTGATTCAGCGGCAGGCAGGTGTAGATCAGGGAACAGGCTAGATTCAGAGCAGGCAGAGCAGAGCAGATGGACTGGCGGTGGGGATGGGCTTGAAGGGGAAAGGGAGGAGGGAGGGAGGGGAGGGGCGGGTAAACAGAGTGGCATATTTGGGCGATATATATTTAGGTCGGAAATGAATGGTTTATATAAGACACTGCGGCCCCCCGATCCACTGGGTATTATTATCCAATCCGCTACGAAAGTCTGGCCAGCTTCAGAGGAGGTGATTGGTCGGAGTTCAATCAACCCCCACCTATGCCAAGGACATCGTCAATGTCAAGGCTGCAGTTTTTGTGCCGATTTGGGAGGAGGGGGGATAGGAAAAAAAAAAAAAGAAAACAAAGAAGAAACAGGAAAAGAGTACCGAGACATTCTTTCGCAAAACTGCTGATCTCTTGTTTGTTCGTTTCGTTGCTTTCTTCTTCTTTCTACCATGATTATTCCCTTCACACTCCTCACTCCCTTCCTCTCTCTTGCTTGCCTTCCAAGTCGAGATTGAGCGGAATAGTCCTCACCGGCTCGCGGCATCGCGCGGGCTCATTATCTAGAGTTGCTAGGGTGGCCACAAGCTCTCGCGGGAGGCTGAAAAAATGGCGGGCTGTGATACGATACAGCGCGAACAGACTCGCTCGAAGGCATCCATTGATTTCCGTCGGCCCCTAATGACATTCCAAAGTATCAGCACCTCTCAAAAACTGTACTTGATCGAGGGGAACAAAAAAAACAAAGGTTTGCAATCCTTGAGGCAGGTCGATATCGCATTCGGAGTCCACATTTTCCTCCGGTCTATCGCCTTCTGGAACCGAGGAGTGGGAGAGATGGGAGGAGAGGGAGGGAGGAGAGGTGGGGAGAGAGAAGAGACGGTGAGAGAGAGAGGCAGAAGAGAGAAACGAGGATAGAGGAGAGGGGGGAAAGAGAGGCGGAAAAGGAAAGAGAGAAAAGAGAGAGAAGAGAAGAGAAAAAGAGAGGGGTGGAGGAAAGAAGGAAGAGAGAAGAGAGAGGGGTGGAAAGGAGAGAAAGAAAGAAAGAAAGAGGAGAGAGGAGGAAAGATGGAGGAGAGAGGAAACGAGGAGAGGAGAGAAAGAGTGAGAGAGAGGGAGAGCAGAGAGAAAAGTGAGAGAGAGAGAGAGAGAGAGAGTGAGAGAGAGAGAGAGAGAGAAAGAGAGAAGAGAGGAGAGCGAGGAGGAGAGATGAGAGAGAAGAGGAGAGAGAAAGAGATGGAGAGCGAGAATAAAGAGAGAGAGAGGCGTGAGGGTAGATAGTAGGAGAGGAAAGTGGAGGAGAGAGAGAAGGAAAGAGAGAGAGAGATGAGAGGGAGAGAAAGAAGAGAGGAGAGAGGAGAGGAGGGGGGGGAAATGAGGGAGAGGAGGCGAGGAGAGGAGAGGAGAGGGGGAGAGAGGAGGGACGGGAGAGGGGAGGCGGCGAGGTGGGGGGAGAGCCGAGGAGAGGAGGACGCAGGAGAAGAGAGGAGGAGTGTAAGCGAGGAGAGGGAGAGAGATGTGAAGCGAGAGGAGGAGAGAGGTTTGGGGAGGACAGGGGGGGAGTGAGGGGATGGAGAGTGAGGATGGAGCGGAGAGAGCAGAATGGAGGAGGGGTGTAGAGGGGGAGGAGCGAGAGAATAGGGCGAGAGAGAGAGGAGAGGGGGGGCCGGAGGAAGAGCACGAAGGAGAAGAGGGCAATGGATGTGAGTGGAGAGAGGACGGGAGAAAGAGAGGAAAGAGGGAGAGAGAGAAGCTGTCCGACCCGACGCCGAGGAGGGAGAGACGAAGAGGAGAGAGAGGAGAGGGATAAGAGAGATAAGAGAGTGGAAAGAGAGGAAGATCGAGATAAGAGAGGAAGAGAGAGAGAGATGGGTGACGAGGCAGCGATGAAGAGAGGGGTGAAGAGGAAGAGAGGAGAGAGTGAGAAGAGAGAGAGACGGAGATTAGCAGGAGAGGAGAGTGAGGGCAGAAGAGAAGTGAGGAGAAACTAGAGAAATGAGTGGGAGGGGAGGGAGAAATGGAGGGAGGAGGAAGAGGAGAGAGAGTGGTGAGAGGACGAGAAGAAAGATGGCTGGAGAGAGGAGAGTTGAGGAGAGAGAGAGGAGGGAAGAGAGCAGGAAGAAGGATGAGGAGAGCAGAGGAGAGAGGAAAGAGGAGAATAAAGAGAAGTAGAGAGAGAGAGGAAAGATATGAGAGTGAGAGAGGAGAGGAGGAGAGAAGAGGAGTGAGAGGGAGAGAGAGAGAGTGAGAGAGAGAGAGAGAGGAGAGTGTGGATAATATGATATACTCTTAACACGGAAAGGTTGTAGCTGGTGGCCCCCCCCCCCCCCCACCCCCCCCCCCCCCCCCCCCCCCCCCCCACCCCCCCCCCCCCTCCCCACCCCCCCTCCCACCACCCCCCCCCCCCCCCCCCCCCCCCCCCCCCCCCCCCCCCCCCCCCCCCCCCCCCCCCCCCCCCACCCCCCCCCCCCCCCCCCCCCACCCCCCCCCCCCCCCCCCCCCCCCCCCCCCCCCCCCCCCCCCCCCCCCCCACCCCCCCCCCCCCCCCCCCCCCCCCCCCCACCCCCCCCCCCCCACCCCCCACCCCCCCCCCCCCCCCCCCCCCCCCCCCCCCCGTTCTATGCTGCCTGCGAGCTAGCCGCGCGCCACCGAATGTGGACTATTTTCTGATTTGAGCTTGAATATTCCTTTCTTCGGTGAGGTCTTGGGGACTCCCGGGGAGATGAAAAGATGAGGGAAGGGGGTGCGGTGGAGGTCGTTGGAGGGCCAGCGGCTGCGCTGGGCTTCTTGTTCGCCGGGCTGAAGAACCGCGGGCGCGGACTGCGATGTGTTTGATTGGTCGATGAAAAGGCGCTCCATGAACGTTGATTGGTAGAATGTAGCACCAGACCCACAGTGCCGCCGCGCACTCCGATACACGGGGGCGCGCAGAATACCTACTAGGCCTCTATAAGTAGGCTGAGGGGTCCGTCTCGAAGGCTTTATTTGTCTCTCGGAGCTCGACCGTTTTGAGGATGATAAGACAGCCTAGTGAGACTGACTGTCATGGCTCGTACCAAACAGACTGCAAGTAATGTCCCATGGAGGGAAAAGCTCCTGCGCCAAGCAGCTCGGCACCAAGGCTGCCTGAATGACGTGCTCTGGCTCCGGAGGGTGGTCAAGAATCCACCAGAGACTGGCCGGCATAGTGGCCTCTCCGTGAGATCCGACGTTACCTGAAGAGACTGAACTGCTGATCCGTTTATTTAAACTGCTCCCTTCCAGCGCGTCTGGTCGTGAGATCGCCAAAGGTCTTTCAAAACCGACCTGCGTTTCCAGGAGCCTCCGCCGTCATGGCCCCAGCAGGAGGCCAGCGAGGCCTTACTGGTCTCGGACTCCTTTGAGGGACAACCAACCTGTGTGCCATTCCAAGCACAAGAGTTGTGCACCCATCATGCCCCCACTGGACATCCAGCTGGCACGACGTATCCGTGGGGAGGTGCTTAAGTCGCTCTTTGGCGCAGCCCCCTTTCTCCTTTTTCATCATCTGGTCTCTTTTCAGGGACCACCTTCAACTTCTCAGGTGGGACTGGCAGTCTCGTTGATTGACATTGTGTAATAAAATGGACCTGTGGCTCTCCAATACCTACAACCTTTTTTCGTTTAATCAAAAAAAACAACAAAAATCTACAACGACCTACAGAACAGAAACACAAAAGAAAAAATCGTTGATCTATAGGCTATGACGGGTATGATAAAGAAAACATATACGTGTGTATGTTGTGCAAGATTCGTCCGCTTACAAATTTTACGGGGTTAATTTCAAAACAAACATGCACAGAAAGATAAGGAAAAAAAGATTGCAAAGCGTAAAATCGTACTCCCACCTAGTACGGTAGGTACCTAAAAAAAAAAAAAAGAAGACAGCAGAAAATGTTTACAAAAATTCGTCACTAATTGAACTTTCTCTCCATTGTGGTGTTTCTGTGCTGATTTTCGTTCGTTTATTAATTTTCTGTAGTTGGAATCTATAATTTTAAAAAAAAAACATTAAAAACAAAAAAACAGAAAAAGTAAAACTAAGGAAAGGAAGCGATGAAAAGAAGGATAGAAAAGAAAAAGGAAGACACTCGGTTAGTACACCTCATTACAAGAACGGTTTCTGTCAGTGTCGTGCTGTAACTGCCACCTGACCGACTTTTTGGCACTGACAGCAGAGACTGAGCGAGAGCATGGGCCGAACGAAGTAGGTGTGTTGGTACACACTGAGGTCTGGACACCAGGCTGCCACAGTTAGTCTCTTCAACTAGGGACCAGGGACTCAGGAGAAGCAGTAATCAACACTGGGCAGACTGGGCGAAAGGTCGTAATCATGGGCCGGGGGTTTTTTTGGGGTGGGTTAAGACTGATCTTAATTAACAACACAACAACAACAACAACACCATAACCTGTTGGGAGCGGCTTCACAGGTTTGTGATGTTGACCTGTAACAATGCACACACACAAACACACTCACACACACCATACAACACTCCCACACTCACTCACACACACACACACCACACACACACAACACAGAGCAGGGGTGGTTTGGTGTTTTTAAACCGACTTGTTGGCACTGACAGCACAGACTGGAGCGATGGCGCATGGGCCGAGATTGGTTCGGCACTACACGGAGCACTGACACCAGGCTACACAGTAGTCCTCTTCAACTCGGGACCAGGACTCAGGAGACGCCAGATCAACATGGGCAGAGACACGGGAAACCGAAAAAATGGTTAGTCAACTTGGGCCGGGGGGGTGTGTTTTATTCCCCCCCCGGTTGTTTGGGTTATTAGGCTGTTTTAAACTGATCTCTAAAAAAAACGCAACAACAACAATCAACAACAACAACAACCATAACTGATATCTGGGAGCTGGGTTCACAGTTTCGTGGTTGATGTTGACAGACACCACGCACACACACACAACACCACACACCCACTACACACACAAAACCACTCACAACATCACACCACACACACACACACACAGAGAGCAGGGGTTTTGTTTATTTATGTTTTATTTTAACAACACTTTAAACCGACTTGTTTGGCACGGCCACAAGACACTGAAAACACATGGGTTGGGGCTGAATGGTGTTGGTACACACGAGGCACTCTGGACACGGGCCACACAGTAGTCTTCTACACGGGAACACAGAATCAGGCTTGAACAGTATCACACTGGCATGGCCACCGATATGAAAAGGTGTTGTCAGGGGACAGGGTATTAGAAGGAGTAGAGAAAGATAGTTGAATAAGAAGAAACAAAAAATACAATACAAACAACCCATCAACAACAACAAGCAACTCCAACAAAGGATCTGGGGACGCTACTGTGTTCAACTGTCTCGTTAATTTGTTTCCAGTGTTGGTTGTGTGACACACGCTCACGCCACGAACCACACACCACACACACACACACACACACACTAACAACACACACACACAGCAAACGGGTTGTTCTTAAACGACCCTCTGTTTGGCACTGATCACATGACATTGAACCATGGGGCTGAAAAGTGTTGGTACACTCGAGACTGATACCAGGACTACTCGGGACAGACTGAGGATGAACAGTATCCAACTCTGGCAAAGGTCGGAGTTGAAATGGTTGTCGACACGGCGACGGGTATAATATAAATTAAAAAATGTACTTATAAATAAAAAAAAAATAAACAACAACATCAACAACAACAACGATCTTACCAACCAACTGATCTGGGAGATGTTCACAGTTTGTGGATTTTGACACATGTTTGTGTTGCAACAAACGCACACGCACACGGCAATTCGCGCGCGAGCCACACCATGACACACGTACAACGGCGCACGGCGCGCGCACGACCCACACGTACGCACGCACACAACACAACACACAAACACACACACACACATCACACAACACACCAAACACACCATCACACCACAATCATCACACACGAGACTGGACACTGCATCAGGACATGAAGACACATGGGCTGAAAGTCGTTGGCTACAACACCAGACTGACTCCAGGTAAACTCAGTGAGTTTTCAACTCGGGACAGACTCAGGCAATTCGACAGTATCAACACTGGGGCAAGCCAAGGGGATGGTAAAAAATGGTGGGTCATCTCAGGACAGACCACGTGAGTGGTCAGTGTTATGCACAGGAGTTTCCTCACGGGACTGACAGACAAAGCAGGGGTGTTTTGTAATGTTTTTAATCTTGATATTGTAAATACAAACTAACAAAACATAGATATGGGTACTGATATTGGTTGTGAGTGCCCATCACCCACACACGACACACGCATACGCACACAACACAACACTACACATATATTGGTCGGGTGGGGTTTGTTGATCTGTGGTTGGTACTTATCTATGGCCGATATTTCTCTGCCGTGTGGTGCTTTGGTTACGGTATGGAATAGAAAAAAAGAAGAAGAAAAATATATTTAAATAAAAACTTGAAGGAGGAAAAGGGAATAAGCGCAGACCGTTGGGATAACATATACGTAAACCGGACTCCATTCGGTGATAAGATGCGACAAGATTTGTGAATGTCTTACTTTGAATCAAAAGGTAAGTTTGTGTTTGTTTACTGCTGCAGCTCTTGTTGCTGTGTAGTTATGTCCAGTGGTTGTTTGTCAAATGGTATGCAGGGCGGTTAATTGTTTGTTTAGACGAACAACGTACTTACTTAGTCACGGATAGGGTACTTATATGCTGTTTATAACTCAAATCAAAGAAGAAAAAGAATAATACAACAAACCAAAAAACAAATCTGTTATTGATCTGAAAGTGTATCACTCACCGGTGGGTCAATTAGCCACTGTCGGAGTCAGTTGTCACACACAAACACAACACAATATCAACACAACACAACACAACACGTATACTATGGCAACGAAATTTCCTAGCACACTTGGGAAAGTAGTGTGGTTTGGCTAGCCCTGGAAAAGGGCGTTTTTTTTTTATTTTTTGTACACTTTCGTTTGAAAAGAGACTGGTAGATCTGTTAGAGTTATGTTATAGAAGGGCTAGAGCCTGCCGACGGCGCGAGGCCCGTCTATACCCCAAAACCCCGTACAGTTGTTGCGGCCCTGGCGTTTCAAGGCGCGTAGACGACCGTCCATTGCCATCTTGACAGTCTTTCTCTTGGCGTGTCGGTTGTGGTAGGTTGTAGGTGACTGGCTCACGGATAAGGTTCTCCAAAACACACTTTGAGCACAACACGGGGTCTCCTCGTGATGTGGACGGAAATCACGTTTGGACACCTCCTCCGAAGTGCCTGTCCGATGGTTGTTTGGTCTAGATAAGAAAAATAGGGTAGAAAAAGAAAAATAAAATTCTGCAAGTTCCGGGGTTAAGGCCTTTTCAAGGGCCTTGCTGTTGAAGGTCAATGGCGAAACGTCAGCGCTCCTTGCTGCTTTTCTCTCTGTCTGCATGTCTCTGTTCTCTGTCCTCCTCTACATCGATGAAATACATTGTTTAAATTTTTATGGTTTTTTTTGTGATATAGCACTCAATACTAATAAAAGATAAAAGCCCTCAAAAACCTTGCTCTTATCCTGAGATGATGTGATGATGATGTTGATGATGAATGATGTTTGATGATCTGTATTTCCAAGGGTAAAAGATATAAGCAAACATCATGCTTTTTTTTTCATTCCGGCCCTTGCCCCGTAAAGGGATAAGTATGACTAGGACCTCAAGACTTACAAAACTTCTTTTAACATAACATCGTTTATCTTCACAAATTTTTTTAATTTTAACATTTACATTTGAGGTGTAGATGACTTTTAAAAGGAACAAAAGATGAAGAAGTACCGATTTTTGTAACAACAAACAAATAATAACTGAAATGAAAATTGATTACTAAGTAGAAAAGAAATCTGCACACACAGATATGGAACTAGCGGATCCTCAAATCGAAGGGTGGAGAGAGAGGAGATGAGAGAGAGAGAGAGCCGAGGATGAGAGGAGGAAGGGTGGAGGACGGTGCGAGGGAGTGGAGAGAGAGGAAGGTGGAGAGAGGAGGGGAGAGTGAGGTGAGAGGCGTAGATGACGAGCCGGGGCGGGAAAGGTGAGGAGAAGAGGGGAGGGGAGGAGGGTGAGAAGGGGAGAGAGAGTGGAGGAGAGAGAGAAGAGATCGACGCGGAAAGAGCGTATTTCGTGCGTAGGCGCGCTCGCTCTCAAAGGTATAACAAATAATTGCTGAGGATAACGCAAACGTAATTACGTAGGAAAAAAGTAAAACACAGTTGGCCCCGACGCACCTAGTGGAACAACGGCACGGGGAAAAGCTAGAACCGATAAAGGACCCAATAACAACTGAACAACACCTACCTATCAAAATTGAACACAACAACACCAAAATCGGTGATCGTCCCCTTAACTCTCTACTCTCTCTTCTCTCTCTCTCTTCTCCTTTCTTTCTCTATCTTCTCTCCTCTCCCCCCCCCCTCTCCCCCCCCCCCCCCTCCCCCCCCCCCCCCCCCCCCCCCCACCCCTCCTCTATCTTCTTCCCTTCTATCTCTCGTGGGTCAGGGTGTTAGTGTGTAGGGTAGGCCTGATTTCATCCATCCTAACCCCCACCCCCACCTCCCCCTCTGTCCGAAAAAGGATCAACAGTGCAAAGAGAAAGTCGAGCAGTGTGTTGTGTGATGTGACACTGTACTATCAGGATCTATAAGTAGCATTGTCACAGGGCAGTGTCTGTCACGTCAATGTCATGTATTGTCACGAAATTGCTATAAAACGCAGCGTTCAGTTACACAGTTATTGACATGTTCATTTCTCATGTGGATGTTGTTTGCTTTTGTTTAGTTTGCTAACCCCCACCCCACCACATCCCATCTGTCTGAAAAAGAAAAAACAACATTTTCATGGTCATCATGTCACGAATTTGCTAAATAAAATCAGCGTGTCATTTATCACAGTTTGACATGTCTATTTTCTTGTGGATTGATTGTTTGCTTTTGTTTGTTTGCTAACCCCCACCCACCACCCCTCTGTCCACGGCATCACTGAACCTTCCCTCCCTCAAAAATAATGACATACACTGCCTCACTGACGGTTCTGTGTTGTTCTGATCCTCTGTTAACATAAACTAGTGTATGTTACCCCTCCCCCTCCCTCTTCTTTCTGCCCCCCCCCCCCCCCCACCCCCCCCACCCCCCCCCCCCCCCCCCCCCCCCCCCCCCCAACGCACCGCCACAGAATTATAACAAGGTCGACATGTGAGAGTGGGGCTTGTTTGCATTTTTGGGAAATGTTCGATCATGGTTTCTTGACTCTGGCGGCAGCCCGTTGTGCGCGGTTGTTGTTGTTGTTGTTGTTGTTGTAGGTTGATCAAGATTGGAAATTTTCGTTCCTGTAAGCGTTGTTGGGATCTGCAGTTTTGCGAAATCACTACACAAATGTGTCCGTTATAGTCCGAAGACCCTCCCACACATTTTACACTCCACCCCCTCATCCTTTCCACTCCCCCAGGACCCCCATCATCCTCCCACCATTCCTACCCCAAACGCGGAAAAGGGAAACTGCACCTTGAATGACGTTTGTCCTTGAGAATTGGTGGGGTTTTTGTGGACCAGTGGTTGGCCGATCTACGGCAAGGTATTTCTCTGCGGTGGTCTGCCTAAGATTGATAGAAAGAAAAAGACCAAGCATTGGTGGGGGTGTGACCAGGGGTGTACAGAAAAGATTAAAGCCCCAAAAGAAACAAAGAACCAACAAAAACAAAAACAGAAATCTTCAACCGAAAACGTGCAAGCTATGAATATGAAAACAAATATGTAAACGGGGACGATATCTTGTGTTAAAGTTGTGTGTGTGTGTGTGTGTGTGTCCTGTGTGTGTGTGGGTGTGTTTTGTGTGTGTGTGTGCATCATGCGTGCGTGCGTGTGTGTGGATGCGTGCTTGCGTTTGCGTGCGTGCGTGCGCATGTTGTGTGTGTGTGTGGTGTGGGTGTGTGTTGTGTGTGTGTATGTTGTGTGTGTACGCCTGGAGTATTGCGTTGCCTACCGTGCTGTAGCGTGCGCTCGTGTGTGTGTAGTGTGCCGTGCGTTGCGGTCCGTGTGTGTGTGTGTGTGTCTGTGGTGTGTGTGTGTGTGTGTGTGTGGGTTCCGTACGTTTAAAAATTGTACGTGTAATTTAAAAAAAATAATGAGACGAAACAACAAATCGAAGATGGAGGAAGAAGAAAGGAAAGCAAAAAAAAAAAAAAAAAAAAGAAAAAAAACCAGCAGCAATCCCTTGTTGTTGTGTTTTGGATGTGTGTTCTGTGTGAGCATTTTTTCATCCTGTTACATAATTTTACTGTGGAATTTTTTTGTTTAAGAAAAGAAAAAGAAAAAAAAAAAAAGAAAGAAAGAACGGAACGTAGGCATGAGAGAGGAAAAAAAAAAACAAAGAGAGAGAGAGAGAGTGAGAGAGAGAGAGCAGGGACTAGAGTAGAGGAGGAGAGTATGAGAGGGAGAGGAGAAGGAGATGGGACGAGAGGAGAGAGAGCTGCTGCCAACATCCCTTGTTGTTGTTGTTGTTTTTGGTGTTGGTTGTTGTTGTTGTTTGTTGTTGGTGTTGTTGTTGTTGTTGTTGTTGCGCGCAGCCTGCTGCTGCGTCGCGTGCTATGTGTGTGTCTGTTGGTGTGTGTGTGTGGTGTGGTGTGTGTGTGGGTGCCCCCCCCACCTTATGTGTGTGTGTGTGTGTGTGTGTGGGTGTGTGGTGTGTGTGTGTATGTGTGTGGTGTTGTGTGTTTGCCTATTTCGTACCGTTTACTTAGGTAACTGGGGAATTTCTTAAAAACAAGAAAAATAATAAGAAAAAAGGAAAAGAACACACGGAAGGAAGGAAGGAAGGAAGGGAAGGAAGGAAAGGAAGGAAGGAAGGAAGAAAGGAAGGAAAGAAAAAAAGAAGACACTCGGGATTGTTTACAACTCCATTACCAAGAACGTTTCGTCAGTGTTCGTGCTGACTGCCCTCTGACCGACCTCTTTTGGCACTGACAGCCCCAGACTGAGCTGGCGCAATGGGCTCGAAGCCCCGAAGGTGTTCGGTTACACAAGAGACTTACACCAGGCTAACAGTAGTCTTCATCACGGGACTGACTCAGGAAGTGAGCAGTATCAACACTGACGGGCAGCCAGGGGGGAATTGGACCAATGGAAAGGTGTAACACTGGACAG
>JAFLJL010013195.1:0-10000 GCA_018398815.1 Conus ventricosus
CGACATTGCTTCTAAATTTTTCAAATCAAATCTCGAACATTCCCTCATTTTTCAAATCACCACATTTTATCAAGATGTGGACATCCAAATCTCAATTGTGTAAGATAATCTGAAAATGGAGTTGAAATGTGTTTGTATGAGTGCCGTTTGTTTACCATTGTATTTTAGTCTGTTCCATCTGAAAGAAGACAGATTGTTTGCAACTATAGAAAATGGAACATTGTTTTGTTATTTTTCACTTTTATCAGCAAAGGCGACAGATTATACATTTTCTTAAATTTCAGTCGAAGGCATCCATCATCTTTCATCGTTCTACTTCGCCAGTGTTGATGGAACGCTTTGTTGTGTGTGACTTTATGACTATACCACATGTGTACCTGGCTTTGTGTATTCCAAGTTACTGCAATTTAATTCATAAGAAATACTGAATTGTTATTTGACTAACATTTTTAGCATTGTATTATTGTCTCCTACCCTTTTGTAAACTCATCTCAAAATCTGAACAAAAGTGGAGATGGGTAGTTATGGCAGATATTATGTATGCTGGTCTAAACCTTTGTTGGCAGAGATCTTTCACATCTTCTGAAAGCCAAAGGGCAAGTGTGTGAACTTAGCAAGCCAGACTTTCAGCTACTTAACTACAGATGAGGTTCTGTTTGTCCTAGAATCTGGGACCCTGTCTACCCTGGGCATGCCTGGTAGTGAAGAAACACCACAGCAATTGAGCAGCAGGTCTCCATAAAAGTGAATCAGTCACCAGCAACAAGAGAGACATCAACTATCCTCTCCAACATCAGTTAAGTTCTGATATTCCAAGTAGACTCCAACTCAGCTCATCCAGAACTTTTCCTATCTTAATGATGAAATGGTGGGAACCAAAACTCATCTGGAACTGTCTGAAATTGATTTAAATATTTCACTCTTGTAGAAAAAAAGTACAGTTGATATGTGAAAGTGACTTTAACTTGTGTCAGTTCTTTGTTGTTCATTCAGTATTGAATGTTTGAACTTCTCTCTAATTCTGTCTCTTAAGAGCTACATGTACCTCTAAGAGCACAAGCCTAAGGAAACTTATGCCTGAGCCATTCTTGAGTAGTATTAACACAACAGTCCAGAGAAATACACAAATTCCTTTCAATGACTAGTACCGGAAAGTTGCTCCTTCCCTAACTAGTAAGAGAGAGGGTGGAGGTAAATTTTCAACATTAATAGAAAAAAAAACATTCTAAGTCCTTCCCCTAGAGGACACACTGATCCATCCCCATCTCTTGTCACACCGTGAAATAGTTCTCTGCCATACTCATCCCATCTTTATAGAATATCTTCCATCTCTGTTAATGCTTCACGCTCTTTATTGTTTATGATTTGAATGTTTCCTTGAACATTTGTTAATGTCATCTTTTTATTTACTGAAACATGTCTTTTGTTTACCTCTGAAGATTTGCTCCTGTGATTTTTGAGCATCCTTGTATCCATACTTTATTATTATTATGTTCTTGTTTCTCAGTTCAGCCTTTTGTAATCTTTTATCTTGTTGTTCCTATGTGCTTGGCCTTTTCTCTTTGGCTAGCTGGAAAACGTCATCAGTAATTCATTTGTATGACAATGGGAAGGACAGGCCTCAAAAGTTAACTGGGGAGAGGTGTCAGGGAATGTAGAACACGGATATGATGACGGCACATATGTGCCTGACTGTAGCAGTGGGAAGCAGCACTGTCGACACTCCTTAAAAACACAAATACCCTAATAGAAATAGAAAACAAAAAGGAAAAAAGACATCACGGTGATCACCATAGGAACTGGAACATGAGAACAATGGATGAATCAGGCAAATCAGATTTATTATTGTAAGAATTAGAGGAACACCACATAAGCATTACAGGCTTGTGTGAGACAAGATGGAATGATAAAGCCTATTTTTCAAAGGAGATTATACAGTAGTTTTTTAGTGGAAATGAAGAAGGTGACTTAAATGTAGTAGCAATCATTTTAGACAACAGCATGCAGTATATTTTAAAAAGCCACAGTGTCAATAGTGACTGAATAGTTGTAGCAATACTGAACACAAAGCCAGCTCCATTAAACATCATTAAAGTCTAATGCCCCCACATCCAAGAGAACAGACAACAAAACCAAGAAGTTCTACAATGACCTACAAACAACAAAAGATAAGATACCCAGTCTGGAAATCTGCAGAATAATGGGGGATCTAAACGCTAAAGTAGGTGAAGACGAAGACAGGGAATGTGACAGAAGACCTTCTTCAAACAACCAAACAGAAGAAAATTTACATGGACGTCACCAGCTGATGGAAATAGACATCAAGCTGATTACATTATGACAGACCAGAAATGGAGAACGTCAGTGATAAATGCAAAATCCTGGTCAGGAGTGGACTGTGAGACAGACCAGGTAAACTGTAAAATGTAACTGCAACACTAGGAACAAAAGTATACAAACAACATAAAGCAAAGAAGCAAATCAGATACAATCTAAACCAAAAGATTCTGAAATCAAAGCTGAATACCAAGCTGAAACAAACAACTGCATCTCTCAGTCTCTGCTCTCTTAGAAGAATGGACGGCAAATGAAACTTTGCCAAATGACATATGGGTGAACATGAAAAAAAGTATGAAACTGCAGAGTCAAAACAAGGAAGGCGGATAAACAAACAAACCACCAAAGGTATCCACTCAAGCTTAAAGTGAGCTTCGATAAACACGGAAGAAGATAGCTAGATATCATACACTAACAATTTAGGGTGACATGTAACAAGAAGGGAAAGTTTT
Source organism: Conus ventricosus (assembly GCA_018398815.1). NCBI lineage: Eukaryota > Metazoa > Mollusca > Gastropoda > Neogastropoda > Conidae > Conus > Conus ventricosus. The sequence continues at coordinate 2,790 of JAFLJL010013195.1, forward strand.
TGTTAATATAACACATCCATGTTTGAATAGCTTGGATGCAAGGCGCAAAAGTAAAAAACGTAAACTTCCTGGGGGGGGGTTTGGGCACCAAAACGCCCCTAAAAGGGGAAAACGTTCTTAAAGTTCAGTCAAGTTCTGGAAAAGAACAGTTAAAAGGAAATAGTATACCAATGTTTTTCCCCTTTCCCCTCATCAAAAAAATGAACGGGAGTACTCCCAAAACCCCAAGGGGGGATTACTGTCACCCATAGAAAGTTTTAGTATTTAATTAGTAGAAAATAGTACAGTAGCCACCCGCAGAAACAGTAGCACTTCTATGGGGCAGAAGCAGCAGTATATGATAGTGGGGGTAGAAAAGATAAGAAAATGTTGCTTATAGCCCACCCCGACCGAAAAAAGGGCCCCCCCCACATCGGGGCTGTCCCCCACTTTAAAGTAGAAGTGGTAGTAGTATTTAACAAATTAGAAATAGTATGGAAGACCTTGTCCCCCCAAAATGAACAATTTTAAATAGTGACAATTGTTTTTTTTTTATAGGCTGGTAAGTTAGTGAGTCATACCCACAAAACATTTTGGCATCAAACCTTTGTCCCTTTCAAAATAAAAGGGTCAGACTAGCCATAGTGAGGTTGCAAAATGCCCCTTGAAAGGGGTAGAATCCCATTTTAAAAGAAAGAGTTCATGAGACTTTTGAGCGGACACACGACAAGCTTTGGGCCAACTTTACTATCACATATCATTCAATTCTAACCCCGGCTAGACCCTTTGTAAGAAATAAACAAGAAGCCCCAAACACTAAAATGAAAACAAAATAATGAATTACTGAGTCAAAAACAACAGCTTTTTTCCCCCCTTTTTTCCTGTCATTCTTTTTTCCCCCCAAAATGTAATTAATCACTTTTGGTCAAGTTTCAAGGTTGGAACATTTTCCCTCTTTTTCCAAAAATACGGGTTTTCACCCCAAAAACGACCCATCACCAGCCGCATGCCAAAAAGTAAAATTAAAAAAACATAAAACAGGGGCGACCAGCCCTTTTGGCCCCCTGGAGCAAATTTGGGCAACAAGGGGTCGCACTCAAAATTTTTCAAAAAAATATTTTGGGAAAGTAAAAATAAAAACCCCAATATCAGATCTCAAAACTGTCGTTTAAAACCGTTTTTTGAATGAGATTGCACCTGTGGCAATCTTGAGGGCACCCGGCAGTGAGTTCCACACCCCTAAAAAAACGGGGATAAAAAAATGAAAGGGCTGTCAATTTTTGATGCGGGAAATGGTAAAACATTGACCCCCAAACTCCGGGTGCTAATTTTTATTCAATACAAAGTTTGTTCCTTTGGGAATAAAATTTTTAGCTCCCCTTTAAAAAAAAATTTTAATTTAATAAAAGCCCCTTCTCTCTTCAAAGGGGTTTTCCCTTTCAAAATTTCCCATGTTTTTCCCCTAGTTTTCCCCTTTTCTCTGATGGGGTTTTCCCCCCGGGTTTTACGAACCGTGCTGCCTTTTCCCGAATCTTTTCAAGGTTATAAATGCCCCCTTTAAAAAATGGAAGGAAACCCAAACTGGGGGAAAAACCAATTCCAAACGGGTCAACCATGTTTTGTACAGCCCGTTTTTTAAACCTTTTTTGGGGGCAGTCTTTGAAAATTCCTGAATAAGAAAGCTAAGATGTAATTTGCTTTTTTTACATCCCTAAATTGAAAATGTTCTTTCCATTTGAACGACTATCTTTAATCACGCCTAAATATTTCTTTAAGAAAAAATTATTATGGATAGAATAATCTGATCAAAATTGGTGACTTTTTGGTTACATATACGCAACATTTGGGCACTTTTGGGGAGAAATTTTCCTTTTTCCCAAGTTCTTTCCCCCCTTTGAAAAACCCGTTAGATCTTCTTGAAGAATGCGAAAATCATTCTTGCTTCCATTGTTCAATATACTAAACTTTCATTAAAAAAGCCTTATAGTATTTCCGGGAAGAGAGATTTCTAAATTTAAATTCATTTATAAAAATTTAAAAAAAACAAGGGCCCCAGAACATTTTCCCGTGGTACACCTGACAAGATTGGTTTTTAACAAGGGGAGGACCCCCTTTCCCAACAACAATTTTCTGCGTTCTCCCCCCCCAACAAGGAATAAACCCGGCCCATTTTGGGCAAAGAACCCCCCAAATTCCAATTTTTTTTTTTTTCCAAAAATTTAAAAAAGCAGGCCCCAGGTCAACCTTATAAAAGGCTTTAGAAAAATCTAATAAAATTGCATCAATTTCCCTGCCCTTGTTAAAACAGTTACTAAATAAATTGAGATTTTGGTTTATAAGTTGAGCCCTCAAAAACTCCTTGGTTTGTCAAAACCCCATGCTGGCGTTATTTAAGAAGTCATATTTGAAGATGGCCCTTTTATGCTACTATATATTTATGTTTCAAGTATTTTTGGGGCTATATGGATTTTAAAGAGAAAACAGGCCCATATTCCCTGCTTTTTTTTGTAAACCCTTTTTTGAAAAAGGGGAAAACAATGCTCGCATCCCCCGCCATTCATCGGGTATTTTTTTCCCCGGCCAGTAAAAGTTTGGAAAAGAAATTTGGGTAAAATCTCAAAAAAAAATTCTTTGGGCACAAAATTTTAAAAAGCTTGCCAGGAACGCCATCGGGCCCAAAGTAGCTTTTTTTTTTAAAGGGGAATTGGCCCAGTAATTTAAATACACCTGCTTTTTTTTATTTTGATGTTTAGCATTTCGGGGAGTTTATCATCACCCTTTTAAGTCTAACGTTAAAAAAGGGTTTTTGGGATTTGAAAAAACTGAAAAAAAACTGTTTTGTTTAATAATTTCCTTTTTTCCCTTCGGGGCCCCTGAAAAAAAGGTTATCCGGTTGTTTTTTTCCCGGGTCGGAACCCCCAATTTTGTCCTTTCTCTTACTCCTTATGTAAACCAAAAATTTCTTTTTTTGGGAAAAACCCCCTTCCAAATTCATCGAATTAAAAAAAAAGGAGTGAGCAAGTCTACATTCTCTCTGACACCTTCCCCTTAATCTTTTTTATCCCTTTAACCATAATTTTTCTAAATTTGGGGAAGTATTTCAATTTCTTAAAAAAAACGATTTTCCTTTTTTAAACAAACTTTTTATTTTTTTGTAGTAACCCCCATTGAGGGGGTTCTTGCTTAAAAGTTTTTTAGTAGGAAAAGTTGTCACCATAATAAATTTCCAAGTTATTTTTAACACTTCCAAAGGTCACCGACATTTTTTTAACACAAAGGGACCAAAAAAAAAGACGACTAAAAATCATGAGTATCCCGGGGCGAAATTTTTGGGTTTTAAACCCTGCGGGCCAAGTTTGGGGGGAAACGTTTAGGGGGGTTTTTCTTCAAAGGGGGTTTAAAAATTTTGCCTCTAAGAGAACTAGTCATGATCACCCAGGCCTGAAATTTAAATTCCTGGGGGGCCTAAAGCGCCTGGAAAATTTGGAAAAAAATAAATCCAGGAATGCCTTACACCATTGGTGATTCAACTGTTGTACTAACCCCGGGTTTTTGGGTGGCATCGAAAAACTGAGTTTTAAAATATTTTTACTGTATTGAAAACCAAGAATGGCATCTAAAACCCCAATCAATATTTTGGAAAATTTTAAAAGTCCCCCACCAATCCAAAATATTGCCTTCCAATTGGCCAAAACATTTTAAGGAAAATGTCTCTCCCAAAATAACAAACAACTTTTTTCACTGAGTCTGGGGTCTGTAAACTGATCCAACAATGACATTTCTCTTTTCTTAAAATTAATCCTACAAAATAAACTTTCACTTTTTTTGCCTTGATATAAAAACCACTGGCTAAGTTTTTCCCAATGGAAATTTCAAGATTTCCCCCACCTTTTTTTCCCAAGTCTGCCCCTTTCAATAAATATCAAAATCCTCCATTAGAAGTTCACTGCGGATTTTCCCAGTTTCTAGCCAAAAAAAGCTTTTCCCAAAAATTACAAAAAAACCAATGTTTTTTTTCGTGCCCAAAATTTACTGATTTTTTTTCCTTTTTTTCTTGAAAAAGGGAGTGTGAGGGTGTGGGGGGAAAGGGGGTTGTGCAGGTGAAGAAGGCAATGGTGAAAAATTGCGGGAACCCCGGGAAAGCAGCCGTAAAGGGAAACGCAGGGGACGAAGCAGAGTTTTCCTCCTTTTTTCTCTCCCATGGCAAGGAGTTTCAAACCGGGAAACGCACCCCCGGGGAAACCTCCCTCTCTCTCACACTCAGCGCGCGAGCGCCCCCCTTCCTGCCCCCAAACCGCCATTTTCGCTCACATCATGGAACCTAGGGGAACCCCCCCTTTTCCCCATTCCACCCACGCCTACTTTAAAACACCGTACCACCGCAAAGCCAGAAACCACGGTGCCAAAAGAAAAAACCGCCTCCAAAGGCCAACCAACAGAATTTTTGTTTTTTCTATGGCAGCTTCCGGTTGTCTGGCTCGCTGTCCTTTCAAACTACCCAACACATATTTACTATCGATGAAAACCTCAGAACAAAAGGGAAAAAAAAATGCAGTAAGTCAAAAATTTGACTTTTTGGGTTTCCTGTACTAAAAATTCCCGATTAATGTCCCAAGTGAACCCACTTTAAAAAATTTTTGGCGTCATTTTTTCCTTTTAATTCGTGAAAAATACTAAACAGCGGGGAAAATTTTGTAATGAAAAAAAGCTGGCATTTTTCGCTTTTTTCATCCCAAAAAAAACTTCTTTTTCCGAGACATTTCCCTAAGGGGAGAACTTTCCCGTTTAAAATTTGATAGCAAACACAGCTGACTTTTCACCCCGCGGCCGCGGCCCCCCTTTTTCTGACACAATTTTCAACTAAAAAATACTCTGTTGAAAGGGCCCTGTTAAATAAAAAATTCTACACATTTTCATTTGGGATTCATAACAAAAATGGAGTCATTAGCAAATTTCGATGGGGAAGGGCCCAAAAAAAAAAAAAAAATTTCCGAAAAAACGTAGAATGAAAATTTGGATAAAAATTTCCCGACAGAAAACAAAGAAGGGCGACTCGCAAAAAAGGGGGGGCCCCGGCGCGTCAGTCCTTTTTGGGATAGCCCGGCAAGCTTGTACAGAAAAAAATAAAAGGGCATGCGATATACGAAAAAAGCTTAGGGATTTAAATTTTTAACATGAAACTTAAATTTTTCTTCGGTTTTCCCCTCTTACTTTTTGAAAAATCAAGAATTTAATTTCAATGTTCATTTCCCCGGAAAATTTAAAAAATTGGCGCCAAGTTTTGGGCTGGGCGAAATACCTTTTTTGAAAAAAAAGGGCCCCTTTCTCAACCCAGAACGGTTGAAATTTAAAAAAAAACTTTTAAATTTTGTGACTTTAGCAACGAACATAAAACCCGGTGGTTTTTTTGAAAAAATTTCATTTTAAAGAATTTACACAATAAAATAAATAAGTTTTCGCCCAAAGGGGAGGTAAGGGGGAAAAAACCCTCTCGAAAAAAACATTTTCATCCCCCAAAAAGGGTTACCCAAAAAGAAATGTAAACACGTTAGCCCCGGGCCCTACAAGAATTGAAAATTTAAGACAAATGAAATTTTTTTTTATCTTTTCCCCTTAATGTTTTTGGGGTTCAGTGCACTTTATAAATTTGGGATTTTATCATTTTTAGAATCAGGGGGGAAATTCAAACTTAGGAAAAAATTTCAAAGTTTTCTTTTGGGGATGGGCCCGGGGAAAGATAGGGTCAAAAGGGTTTTGCTTTCTGACTGCAGTTTTAAATAGAATTTTTTCAAAAAACCGAACAAAAAATTTTGGAAGCCCCAGGTAAAAAAAGTCCATGATATAAAAACAAATTGCACAATGTTTCAAAAACTCTGTTAAATTAACAATTTTTAAGGTAAATACCATGTTTTTGCGGGCCAGCACAGGAAACCCTGCTTTATTTTTTTCCATGTGACCCCCATTTTGGGGAAACTCCGCACGGATTTTTTTACTTTGGGGAGGGACCAGGATTGAGTTAAATAGTCTCCTGATAGGATAAGGCTTAAAACCCCAGTTTTAACCCCTCTTGTCTAACTTTTTTAATCAAACAATTCCTTATCACTGTACTTTTTCCCCTAATAAAAAATTAAAATCAGGGTTAAAATCTGGCCTAGTAATAGACTTGAAAACCCTACTGGGCACAGGGTGCACACAGGAAAAATTTTTTTTCCCCCAAAATTTTAAAAAAAAAAGGAAAAAAAATTTTAAAAAAATTTAAAAATTTAAAGGGGAATATTGTTGTTCCCCCAAAAAAAAAAAAAAAAAAAAATTTTAAAAAGGGGGAAAAAACCCCCCCCCCTTTAAAAAACCCAAAAAGAAGACCCCTTTAAAGGGTTTTTAAAAACAATTTCGGTTAAAAAAAAAAATTTTTTAAAAAAATTTTAAAAAAAAATTTTTTTTTTTAAAAAAAAAAAAAAAAAAAAAAAAAAAATTAAAAAAGGGAGCTCCCCCGGGAGCCCCTCCGGGGGGTTTTTTTGGCAAGGGAAACCCCAAATTTTTAAAACCCCCCAAAAAATTTGGGGGAAAAAAAAAAAAAAAAAAGGGGGGCCAATACCCTGAAGAAGAAGAAGAAGTAGGCCCCTTTTTTTCCCCCCGGTTTTTAAATTTAAGGGGGGCCCCCCCCCCCCCAAAAAAGGGGGGAAAAAAAAATTTTTTTAAAAAAAAACCCAAAAAAATTTTCCAAACCCCCCTTTTTTTTTTAAAAAACCCCCCCCCTTTTTTAAATTTAAAACCCCCCTTTGGTTAAAAAAAAGACCCCCTTTTTTAAAAAAATTTTTTTTAAAGAAAAAATTTTTAAAAAAAAATTTTTTTTTTTAAAAAAACCCCCCAAAAAAAAAAAAATTTAAAAATTTCCTTTTAAAAAAAAAAAGGGGGAAAAAAAATTTTTTAAATTTACCAAAGGGGGCCAAACCCGGGGAAAAAGGGGGGGGGGGAAAAAGGGGGGGGGGGAATTTTCCCCCCCTTTTTAATTTTTTCCCCCCTTTTAAAAAAAAAAATTTTTTAAAAAAAATTTTTTTTTAAAAAAAAAATTTTTAAAAAAAAAACCCAAAAAACCCCCCCTTTTTAAAAAACCCCCCCCCAAAAAAACCCCCCCCCCCCCCCCCCCCCCCCCCCCCCCCCCCCCAAAAACCCGCCAAAAACCCCCCCCCCCCCCCCCCCCCCCCCCCCCCCCCCCCGGGGGGGGGCCCCCC
>JAFLJL010013197.1:0-16311 GCA_018398815.1 Conus ventricosus
AACAGCCCTCGTTTCATATTCCGCCACATAAAGGTAGAATTCAACAGCCCGCGTCAGTCCTCCATCAGAAGGGGGAAGGAGAAGTGTCCAACAGTCCTTGTTTCAATCCTCCAACAGGAAAGGAAAGGAAAAGTTCAACAGCCTTGGCAATCCGCCAACGGATGAAAGAAATGTCAAAAGGCCTTGTTTCAATCCCCATCAGATGGGAAGAAAATCATCAGTCCTTGTCAATCTATATCAGAGGGAAGGAGAAGTGTCAACACTCCTCGTTCATCCTCCATCAATGGTAAGAGAATGTCAACAGCCTCGTTCAATCCCCATCAGATAGGTAGAGAATGGCAACAGCCCTCGGTTCAAATCCTCCATCAGATGAGAAGGAAATGTAAACACCCTCTTCAATCCTCCATCAGGATGAGAAGAGAAGTGTCAACAGCCCCTCTTCTATCCTCCATCAGAAAAGGCAGCACTGAGCCTCTTTGTTTTATGAACCAACCAATTCTTGCTGACCTTGCATGTTTGCCATAAGGGGTAGGACCAACCAAATCGGCTGATCTTTCATGACTGCCATAGTTGGTATTTAATATTGACTGAAACAACATAAGCTTTATAAAACCACCAACATTACGCTTTGAGTCCATACCCATATCGACAAACAAACCCACAGAACAGGGCTGAACAAAGCTGTCAAAAGGGCAGGAAACGGTAGGAGAGTGGACATTTTGCGTGATATGTCCTAGTCTAGACCTAACATTTGAGTTCATCGATTCTAACAAGATTTAAGTAAACATCATTAATTTGGGGTTGCAAAAGTTTAAAGGTCGACGACGATAAAGGTAGCTTAAAAAATGCAAAAAGCAAATTGTTAGAAAGACAGCGACTAAGAGAAACCATCTTCAAACTATTGCAATAGCATATTAGAAATCCCCAAATGAAAAGACTGAACAGCATCGCCACAACGTGAAGAAGCTGGCAGTTGATACACATCAAACAGAATGAAGAAAGTTAAATCCTCACCGGTCTTTTTAGTTTCTAACAAAGTAAACACACATCAAGTGTGCCAAGGAAGCTTCCTTAACGTCAATCATAACATAACATCAAAGGAAGCAGGTGATAAAGTAAACAGAGGAAAACTTTCTGCAGAGTACTGTCATTGGGCATGGTCCGCATATAAAAAATAAACACAGACCAACCAGTGTGACAGGTCTGATGTCGTGCCAATTGGCAAGGTGTTGTGTGTAATCTGCAGGACAATACCATGACAGTGCGAGTCGTGACAGTGTCAATGGGTGGTGTGGGTATCAGCAGTCCAACCAGTGACAGGTGCTGATCGTGACTTGTTCATATGGTGTTGTTGTAATCTCAGAACAACCAGTGACATGGGCATTCGTACATTGTCCAGATGGTGTTTGTGTACAGCAGGACCAACAGGACAGTCTGAGGTCTGACATTGCGTCTCAACATGGTATGTTTGTGTATCAGCATGTATCCAACCAGTGACAGTTGCAGGTCCGTGACCATTGTCAGATTGGTGTTTGTGGATAACAGACCCAACCATGACAGTGTGCTGAGTCTGACTATCGGCAATGGGTTTGTCTGCATCCTGCTCATGGATTGTCCCAGATAATTGGCGAGGATATTTGCTTGTTGCTAAATGTTTTGTGGGTTGTGGGCGTGGTTCTTGGTTGTTTTTTGGCCGGGTCTGTTATTGTAACTTCTAGATGTCTGCGTCCAGTGGTCCAGCTGAAGACAACCCCATCACCCCCCCCCTCACTGATGGCCGCCCTGCACTCCTCCAATACCCGGATACCCTGCCATGAAGCCCGACCCATCCCTGTCCACCATGGACAGTAGCTACCCCGCTCAGTAACCGACCTCCCCCTCCGTCTCAGCCACATCACCTCCGCTGCTCCCGCTCTGGGCTGCGGGTCTTTATCATTAGATGGAGGCTATTGTAAGTGGCGCTGTCAAATTTACACAGGAGCCAAGGGAAAATGGTGGTGGCAGTCTAAAAATGGTCGAACGTGACTCTCTGTCAGTCAACGTTGAACCTAAAAAAAAAAGTAAAGAAAAGAATATAAATTTTAAAGAACATTTATTATTATTATTTGGTATTAGACCATGTTTTCAATCTACAGGAAAAAGATCATAGCAACGCGTTACTACTCGAAAACGTTGCAAAAATCAGCACTTTAAAAAGCAAAGTCGTGAAACATGCCATGTTTGGTGGAAATATAGATTACTGACTGTACATTATAAACTGCTCCCTAATTTGTGTTCTATATTGGGAACCACCGCCGTGCTCGGTGGCCAGCCATTGAGTGTGTTGAGGGAAGTCCAAGTTGCGATAGAAGATCGGGAGGGAGGTCTCACACCTAAAAGAGAGGAGGCAGGAGAGGGATGAGTCATGCCTAGGACGAAGCACAGATCGAGTGCTCTGATGACATCGACGATCCATGTAGTCCCTAATATAGACCCGACGCGAGTCATCAGGCGGTACACACTTTGTAAAAAAATTAAACAAACAAAAAAAATGACAACAGGTTGTATGCAGACTTCCTGGTATAAACCGTCTCCAAAAAAAAAAAAAAGCAGCTCCCTGAAAGAACCTACGGTCCCCCGCTGAACCTTGTACTAGCGACTTAACGGACGCGTTAAACCGGTTCATTACTAGTAAAGAATGAGATTGGATTATTAGGTCTTTGGTTTGTTTCATGAGTGTTAGTTTTTTTTTTTGATAAGCTGCCTTTTATGTGACAACGCAAAAAAAAAAAAAAAAAAAACCCAACAGCGACACACTTTGAAAGATCTTGAACTAAAACCAGAATAGCTATCATCACTGAGTCCACATCTTAAAAAAAACAAAAGTTTTTTTGCTAGCGAAGCATAGACACAAATTCGTGATTCATCATGAGATCGATGTGTGCTCGTTAAGACCCACCCTAAGGGCGATGAAACACATGCAAACGCAATGTATATGACGGCTAGCTGTCAACTTCGTAAAAAAAATCTGATATTTTTTAAAACACATCGAACCTTAATCAATCTGAAGTTATATTTTTGGCGTCAAAATGAAAAAAATCATGGTTGCATCAGAGCACATGAAATTACTGGAAATGACATGGTTTTTCCCCCGTCCGCTGATCCGGTCGATCTATAAAACGGAATAAAGTTTAATAGCCAAAAGTAATGTTAACGTAGCAGTCTTCAGAACGAAGACCACCAGGAAACACCACGAGGAGGTGGGGGATTGTGTTCCCAAAAAATAAGGGATTATACAGCACACTCTGATACAAGAAAAATAGAAAACACTATTAACAACACTACAAGACCACAATCCCCCGTTGGACCGCTATCATACATATAAAAGAAGCTGCCAGGAGGGTCAATGAAACAATAAAGCTTACAGCCTAGAATAGTTTTGACACCGTCAGTTAGCGAACTCGGTTAATAAAAAAAAAGGACAGATAATTGCTTTTGACGTACGTAAATATAACATTTTCCTCCGTATCTAACCCTATGTGTTTTCCACTCCCACTCTCTTGCGTTCTGAAGAACCTTTTTAGATGTTTCTTTGGTGAAAGCGTTGTGTTTTTACTAACCCTTTACAGCGAGTTTTGGGTTTGTGCTGTCCCAGAACAAAATAGTTGTGTGGTAGTACAACCCCCACAAAGAATCTCCCTGTATTCGACCTTTGAACAAGCCGGTGTTCCGTTTGTCAAGATTTGCACGGCAGCAATCGGCCACTGTGTGGGGTCCCCACCCAACTCGTGTCGTAACCAGTTGAAAAGTGTGAAGCGGGCTTTCAAGCTTAACTCGAAACCACCGATTGTTACCAACAAAAACTGCTGTCCGCACAGGGTCGTATACGACTTGATCCAACCTTCGACGACTGAGGGCCATTGGATTCACCGAATTTCCGGATCCACTCTAAAAGTTAAAATCAGATCTGTCCACAAAGTTGTCCAAACTATCGTAAAAAACTGCAACATGCGCAACCTTGCGTATGTAGACGAAATAACCAAATTCTAGGATCGAGTGCACTTTGATCTTTTTTGTCTCAGTTCCACTTCACAACACCGTCACCTAGCTCGGTCAGTGTGTTTTGCAACCGACCTTCATTAGCATTGGGGGCCCGTCATCCGCGTGACATAATGAATGGTCCTCGTGTTTGTCGATTGATCAATTTCCCATAAGCACTGTTGCCTACAATTGAAGGTTTCAGCCAAAAATAGTCCTGCACGAATCCCTTATCCCCAAGGACGCTCGCCTCAGACACCCGTCACCTAATTCCTGAAACACGGTGGGTTGTTACTCAATGATAATGTGATTTTCACAACAAACCATGTGCCAAGATCACTAGTAAGGGGTACACAACCACAGCTTTTTGCAAAGGATTCCGAACAAAGTACGACGCTTTGACTGAGTAGGTTTATTTTCCGCATAGTCGCGCATGTACTAGGCCTATGTGTTCCTCAATCAACAAAGGCGTTGTGAAATGGTTGCATTCAGAATGTTTCCATGAGATGATCTGGTACAGAAATATCACATTCAAACAAGACCAAACAGTCGACGTCATGAACAGCCTCCATGATGGCTTTTTGCTAATGGGTGATAAGCCTGGAAACGGTGTAGTTGTAAAAACGAGTTACAAACGTGTACTCAGTGGGGGCTGTGGTTTTGGGTTTTGTTGCCATCTCACTCACCACATTTCTACTACCACATGCACATACTACCGCACTTCCTCAACAGATACTTAATGTTGTGTGTGTTTCCGCGAGTTCTTTCAGAGTGTCGGTGAAGGGTGGGTCTGGTTTGCCTCGAGTGAGCTCACAGCATGACCGTAAACAGACAGCCGAAAACTGGTAGACGTGTGTTTTGCGCCCCCAACCAGTCGACTCGGATACGTAGGGGTCCTAACTGTGGTCTGTGTGTTTTCGTTGTGTTGGATATGAATGTGGTTTGTGTCATACTATCTAACCATGCTCCTCTTGCCGGACCATACAAGCTCCCGTTTTTTTTTCCGCCCGAAAGCCTGTCTCCTCGCATCCTTCAGACGTGGTTCTGTGGCATGGGTTGCATGGATACCAAGTACAGCGCGTTGCGTCATATCCCTGCACCAACTACGTTTTGTTCGCCCTGCCACAATATAGGTCCTTTCTGACCACCGCCGTGGCGAAGTGGTTAGCGCGCGACCCCGCTGGGATTCGTGGTTCGAAAGCCCATCAATCAGTGGTTTTTTTTTCTGCCCAGACCGGCTCCTCCCAGATTGATTCGGCGGACTCAGTTGGAAACTGGGAACCTACAGTCGAGGTTCATCCACTTAATGGAGCGTCCCTCTGATAGGGGGGCGCAAATGTTCCTGACCACACTGCAAGGTGCCTGGACTCTCAGCTCCGGTTAGCCAGCCCAGATATAGATGAAAGGAAGCGCAAGTACAGCCCTGTCATGTATCTCAGACCGAAATGAAATCCGTAGCAGCATCTTAACATCCTCATTCCCATTGATCACATGAAAAAAAAAAAAATGCTCAAATTCGGGCCCTTCATGACCCGCTCTCATGTGACCTCAGTTTTCGATGTCCTCACCGCGTCTGTGCCTGGGTTGCGTCCGCGCACCGTATCGCGATCCATGGGGGCTTCTGGACGGACGTGGTGGGCGCCCTCCCGGAGAGAGAGCTCACTCACCCGCTCCGCACTACAATGATGTCGGCAAGGGCTTAGTAGTGTGTCCTCTTATGTTAGATCCGAACAGGCGCCACTGAACACAACCGACTACGCCACAGGGGCATGTCTCCTCCGTTTTGCCTCTTGAGACTGGACATGACTGCTCCCGAGTGCCGGGTGCCGGCTGCGCGGGCCGCCCGGCTATGGCCTCTGGACGGGTTCTATGCGGCGTGGGCACTGCCTCGAGTACGCAGAGGTTGGACACAAAAAATATAAAAACAAAAAAAAAACAAAAAAAAATAAAGGCGTGTCTTGTTCATGGAGCTGTGAAAATATGAAGGCCCACCGACCAAGTTTTATGCAGCACGTGTGATTTCTGTTTGCCGTCGTAAAGAGAGAATAGTACACGTCAGATAGTGTTTGAACAAATATTTCAAAGTAATACCAGGAAACAACAGAGACCCTCGTTGAAGAAGATCGATACTTAGCGGAATACAAGCATTCTGAGCTTGAGACCTGCTGAAAGGTACCACATCGTTTTGTTTGTACCACACCAGAAAATCTTGTAAAGTGTCATCTTGTTTTGTTCCCCACACTTTTGACAGAATGCTATTGTTCGACCCGTGATGTTTGTCTGTTTGATCGCGAAGAAAGAGAATGTGGGGGGAGACACGTGTCATCGTTTGTCCAAACGTGTGTCATTACTCGTAACAAAAATACCTTAGTTCCCTCTACTCCCAAAAACGCATCGAGATATGATAAAGAGCGGAAGCCTGGACCAAAAAATTGCAATGTCGAAAAACTTGAGCGTGTAGTGGCGATGCACATGTATTGATTGTTTCGTTTTATAATAACGTTACTAAACGCTACTAGAATTGTGGTCATTGTTTTTTTGGAGCCAAACTCATCCGCATCATCAACATCACTGTCCGCCTGATCAAACCCACGACCTTAGATGATCGTCCTCAACAGGTTTATAAACATCCGTAATCAATAAGTTTGATGATGTGAGGCATAGTTGGAAGAATTTGAAAACCCTAACTCAGATTCATCAAATCTTCGAATTTGTCGTTAAGCGATTTTGCGGAATGTGACGCGTGTTGTAGAGTCGGCATGGGTCCTGCGTAGGTTTAATGAAGCATCTAATTATCGAACACACTTCGAAATGTGAAGAAGGAGACAATAAGAGGCTCTGAACGCGTGTAGATAGTCTATCATACAGTGACCTTTGTTCGCGGTCACCCACTGACAAACTGACAGCGTCTTCAAATCCCCAGGTACATTAAAAAGCGACTGACACGAAAGCGAACGTGTCAGGCCGGTGTATGGTCTAGAGTAGGCGGTGTTGCGGTGGGGAGATATTCTCTCAAAAAACGCCTCAAGTCATAATAGCCCTAGAAGAATACCACAAAATCAGTGACGGAATTACCGACCCACAAGTTCTGTAACACCGATGCAGGAGTGGTGTATACCCCCCCTTTTTCTGTGTTGACTGACCGCCCGACACGTCCTTGCGTGGGCTTTAAGTGTCCATCTCCGTTGGCCAGAGTTTTGCATTTGGAGCAAGCCCAGAGCGTGTCCCAACTTTGTCAATAGTAATGATATCTTAAAAATTTGTTTGGACTATCACTCCTGATTTGGTGTTCCGGCGTGTTAGTCCACGCGCGAACCGACAAGAAAAGGACGGGGCTCTTTCGTCATAATTGAAACACATCGACATGACCCGCAAGGCGTTTTCAACCGACTCGACTCTGACAAGGTACCCCGGAAAGTGTACGGGGGGTAAACGGACTCCTCCCACTGTAGCAAGAGCCTTTGTTACGTTGGAGAGAGTGGAAAGATGCACCTCGGTAAGAGCGAACAGCGAAACAAACAAAGCCCGCTCTATAAACGAAAACCGTTGTGGTGGTCTCTTTTGAACCTGTGATAGAAAAAAAGGTGGTTTTGGCGATGAAAGCGGCGGCAAACTATCGCACTCACAGCCATAGGAAAATCGGTAGAGAAACACTAAAACGACGTAGACAGCGAATCGATAGACTGAGTAGCGGAGAGTTGGCGTTCTTTTTGAACGTGTTCCAAAAATGTCATGCCGTTTACTCTAAGAAACGCAAAAAATCCTCTTTCGAGTTGGGATTCGGGGGGTCTCCAGCGCTATGGTTGTGTATGAGAAGCTATAAAGAAAAGTCTCCCCTCGTCTGTTGTTTCAAACAATAGAATTAAAAATTGAGTTTGAAACGCGTGTTTTTGTTCGTGAAAAAGATCAAGTAGCGGTCTCCCACTCTGGACCATCCGTAAAGAAGGTCCCCAAAACAATGTATAGAACACTAATTTTGTCTCCGTCCGGGCGCTTATAAGTTGTGATAGCGTTCCAATCGTGTTAGAGATCTCTTTTACTTCAGAATAAATGCTCGAACAGTCGTTTTCATTCGAAGCGTGTGGTGACTCTTTTTTGGGAGATGAAAAGACTCAAAAACAGACTGTGTGCTCTACTCTCGACAGGGCGCGGGGGCCGTGATACCGAGTGTAGCCTGTACGGACAGCTTGAGAGCCGCTGCGATCTTTCCTATATGCAGCGTTTTTTGTGCAAGGAAAGGCGATTAGCGGTGGGTATTTAGGGCGGCTAAATGAAGATGTATTTACTGTACGGACACTGTCTATTTCCGCTGAGATCAGACGATGAGAGATACGGAGGGGATGGGAGGTTTGGCGTGGGGGGTGGGGGGGGGGGGGGGCAGAGTTATTAATATAACGGGTATTACATGACTTAGTCCTTGTACAGACAGTTATTGGGACCTTACATCAATCTGAGCGTCTGGCGGGAGGGTTCTGACTCACATAGCCGACAGTCGTCAGGTAAGGCGGTAAATACATTTCCCAATCGTCTTTAAATCTCATGTGGAGGTGAGTTGTTGTATGCCGACTAAGTGTCCTGGCACGAACGTCATGTCAATTCTGCAAAAATAACGTGGCTACCTTTATTCTGAAAAAAAATTTTTAGGTATTTTATTTTACCAGACTTGAGCTTGGGTATGAATAAGCCGTTTATCAACGTGAAAATAAGACTACTGAATCATTGAGCTTGTTGACTGGAAGTAGCTGTCCTATGTTGGTTGTGGTGAAGGGGGGTGTGTTTTCTTTCAGACAACGTTCCTTGATATGTGTAGTGGAAGACGCCCGATTGCATACCATTACCGTGAAAGTGTGTACAACCATCACCAACCACCGCCATACCACCACACCACCACCACCTCCACCACTCACCACCAGCCATCGCCACACCGCCCCGCGCCGAAAACAGTTGTAATAATGGTCTTAATAATAAATAAATAAAACAAGCATAATATTATAAAAAAAATAAGTACAAAAAAAAATAAACAAGAAGGTTGCGCTGTTTGTTTCTGACACTGTTTACGGGACGAGGGACCATGCGAAATTTTTGATATTAAAAAGAAATGCAGAAAAGCAATGTCACTTTCCAACTATGGGTTCGAGTGGTATTCTTTGTTAAAAATGCATAGTCACGGGGGTTAAGACCCATAAATAATCTGGGATGTTTCGGAAGGCGACGTCTCAGGTGGGTGAGAAGTAGAATAACTAGAAGGAGTCTGCATATAACACAAAAATGAAAAGGTATTTGCCTGTCAGTCATACTTCACACAGATAGTCTCGCTGGAGACAGACTAAGAGAGAAAAAGGAAAAGACAGAAATCGGTGCAAAAAATTTCACCTCTCTCTCCACTCTGAAGATAGGTCGGATACTTCAATTGCACACACGGACACAGGAAAAAGGAAAGAGTGAAAGACAGGCAAAAGACTGAAGCTACACAGTTAGACATCCACCCAACACACACCAGGCAGTCAAACGGGATCCCCTTTTCACCAATTTACTTATCCATCAGACCATCAAAAAAATATATACAACGCGCATCGAAACAAACATGGGCAAAATGGTGAAATCAACGCAAGAAAAAACTCTGCCGCCCCCTCCCTCCCAACCCAAGGTGCAAACAGTCAGTCAGCTACCTTTTTTTTGTTTGTTTGCGAAGCTAGATTGTACACTATAAGAGAGGTCTCTTTCTGGGCAGGTATGATGCAGGAAACCCACTGCAAACAGGATAATGTGACTGTAGTTTTAATAGAGGGTAATCCGGGCACACGTTCCTAAGCGAGTATTTTCCTGAGGGTCAATTATCCGATTTAAAAGGTTATGAACGTCACTTAAAAAAAAAAAAAGCTCTGTGATTGTGTTAATGTTATGACAGATCTAACATTAACCGAGTTACACATAGAGGAAGAAACATGTTGGGATTCCACGATGTTTGAAATAACAACATTATCCCAGATAAAAAAAGATAGCCCCGGGTGGTACACTTAAAAAAAAAACCAAGAGTGGTCACGAGTTCTATGAGGGCATTAACCCAGAAAAAAAATTATAGCCTTCGGGTAGACACTTCAGCAATTTAAAACAAAAACAAGGAGTGTCACAGTTATGGCAGACATTCACCCAGAAAAAAAAAATTGAGATCCTCGTGGACACTTAAAAAAAAAAAAAAAGGGAGTGTCACGAGGTTATGGAAACATTAACCCAAAAAACAAAATTGGATAGCCTCTGGTGGGTACACTGACGCCCATATTGTTTAATTCTCGATCACACCAGTCCGAAACCACCTGAACACGGGGGAGCAACAAGGTCAATGGCATGTGGCGCCCCCGTCTCAAGGTTTCGGCTGTGTGATCGAGACACTTAAAAATAATAAGGAGGTACCCACCCAGGCCTTTCAATTTTTTGTTTTCTGGTTTAATGTCGTGCACTAACCTTCGTGACACTCCTTTTTTGGGGTGAAGGGTACCCACCCAGGCATCAATGTTTTTTTTTCTGTGTAATGTCTGCCATAACATCGTACACGCCACCGCGTTCTTTTTGTATATGGATGAAGTGTACCTCCCGAGGCGAAATTTTTTTTTCTGTTAATGTCCTCCATAACCTTGACACTCCCTTGTTTTTTTAAGTGTACCCTCCCGGGCTCTATATTTTTTTTTCGTTAATGGACTGTTATCCACAACCATGTGGCCAATCCCAACATGTTTCTTCCTCTATGTAACTCGGTTAAATGTAGCATATGTCATACATTTAAACCAATCCAAACAAGCTTTGGTTTTTAAAGGAAGTTCATAACCTGAATCGTTAATTTGACCTCAGGGAATTCTCCTTGAAGAACGTGTGCAGATACCCTCATAAAAACATAACATTATCCTTTTGCCAGTGGTTCCTAGCATCACTATCCTGCCCAGAAAGGACCTCTCTCTACCGAGTGTACAACGCTAGCTCTCGCAACAACATTCAAAAATAAAGGACGGAACTGACGGTTGAACCAGTGGGTTTTGAGGGAGGGGGCGCAGATTTTTTTCTTGCGTATTTCACAAGTGTTGCCAATGTTTTGTGCACGCGCTTTATATATTGGTTTGTTGTGAGTCTGATGGATAGAAAATTGGGTGAAAAGGGTCACGTATGACAGCCTGTGAGTGTTGGAGAATGATCTAACTGTGTACGCTCATCTTGTGCCTGTCTGCACTCCTTCCATGTTCCAGTGTCAGTGTGTGCAAGTGATTAGCCGACTAGCTTTCAGAGAGAGAGAAGAGTATGACGTTGTCGTGCAGCCCCTCGACGGGCGGCGGTTCCTATCTCTCTCTTAGCTGTCCCTCCAAGAGACTATCTGTGGAGGAATGTCGAGAGGGCAAAATACCGCTTCGTCTCTCTTTGTGTTATATGGACACTCCCGCTAGGTATTCTACCTCTCACAAACATGAGCACGCCGCCGCCCGTAAACATCACACGCAGTCATGTACTGGGTCCTTAAAAAAAGAAAGAGGAATCGCGTACCACACAGAAGAATGCACCGCACACTCCAGTGGACGAGGACATTTCTTTTACTGCTTTCTTTTTTTAACTATCAAAAATTTCGATTGGGTCCCTCTCCCGTAAAACGTCTGAAACAAAACCGAGCAACCTCTTGTTAGTTATTTTTTTTTTAAATTTTTTTTTTTAATATATTCCTTTTTAATTTATTATAAGACCATTACTACAACTGCTTTGCGGCGCCCGAGGTGGCGATGGTGGGGTGGTGGTGGATGGGTGTGGTGATGGTGGTACTGTCTGGTGGGGATGGTGTACCACCACTTTCACGTATTGTCACCGGCAACTTATAATCCTCTATACACAGACATGGAACCTGTATGAAACAACACAAAGACACACATCCATGTCGCCAACTTATACACTGCATAGCCAGCCATCAGGTTGTATAGATAGCTGACCTGATGATTAACCGTGCTATTAATATAGTTCTCTCAAGCGATCAATGTATGGTTACCTTTTTGCTCAAAAGTGTGTGTGGGAGCTGATAAAAATGGATCACCTACCGCCATTTCTTGCCCAGAATGCCACATGACTTTGAGTCCAGGACAATCTATGCCACATAAAACCAAACATAAAAAAGTAGCTGCGTTCCCTGTCACTTTGCGGTATAGGATTTACGCAATCCTGCGGACCCTCCCCATGTCCGATCACATGAGGACAAATTAACCATGTCGTCCTGTGTCATCGCGGTTTTTACACGCAAGAGTATTTCGCATACACCTCGAAACTCACAACAGTGGAACAGTCAACAGCCCGCAACTCAACACAACTGGTCTCAACTCCGAGACAAAAAGCGCAAACGCCGAGTGAGGCACTGTTCTGTGCACTCACCCCAAAAAAGATTGAACACACCGCGAAGGAAAAACGACTGTTAGACCTTTTACTCCGAATAAAAGAGATCTACAAAGCATTGAACGCATCAAAACTCATAAGCGCCCCGGAAAATCAGCTGTCATACTTTGTTGGGACCCTTCTTCGAGGGCCCTAGTGATGACCACTTTTTGATCTTGGGCACAACAAAACACCGTTTTCAAAATCAACGTTTCACATGCTTTTGGCTAAACAACAAAGAAGAACTTTCCCTTTTATCACCTTCTCATAACACCATACCCCTGAGAAACCCAGACCTTCAACTCGAAAGAGATTTTTAAGTTTCTTTCAGAGTGAAAATGATCATGACATTTTGGAACACGTTCAAAAAAGAACGCCCAACCTCGCTACACTGTCCAATCGATCGCGTTCTACGGCGTGTTACGTGTATCATCTAACCATTTCTATTCGGCTGTGGGCGACAGTTTCCCCTGGGTCATCGCCAACATCCTTTTCTACACACTGTCATTAAACCAACCACAACGGTTTTCGTTTACGGAAACGGCTTGTTTGTTTCGTTGCTCGCTCTTCCCGGGGGCAGCTGTTCCACTCTCTCCAAAAATCAAAAGGCTCCTTCACCATGGCGGGTCGTTTACCCCCCTACACTGGCCCCGTCACCCTGCACTATAGTCGGTGTGAAAACGCCTTGTGGCGTCAAGGCGATGGTTCAATATACGAAACGCCAGGCACCGGGCCTTTGCTGAGCAAAGACCAAGGGACTACAAACACGCGACACAATCAGATGTGTTACAGACAAACAACATATGTATGCATATCATAATATGACAAGTTAGTACACGCTCTGCTTGCGCCAAAGACAAAAACCCTTGGGCCTACGTAATGGACACTAAAGAAACCGAAAGCTCGTGGACAACGGTCATCCAGAACACACTACAAAGAGTATACACTCCTCCTGAATCATTTACAGGAACTCTGCGTACGATGTCCGTCGACCCTGATGTGTGTCTCCTTATAGGGCTACGTTTGACTTGTGAGGCTTTTTTGAGACGAAAGGATCTACCACAACGAAACAAGCAACACTCGAGCACATCTTACACGCTAGACACGTTCACTCTCAGCTGTCGCTTTTCTAATGAACCTGATTTGAAGACCTGTCCTGGTTCGTCATGACGTGACCACAACAACCTGGTCAATCGCAGGATAACTATCTACAGCGCGTTGCCAAGACGCCTCGTATTGTCTCCTCATACCACATTTCGAAGAGGGTTCGAATACATGAGAGCACGCAATTAAACCTACCAGACCATACGACCTACAAACACGCGGTCACTTCGCCCGCAACAGCCGCTTAAAGACGCAAGTTAGATGACCTATCTGCATAACTCCCTGGGTAGGTTCATTTCTTCCACTATGACCTCAACATCTTCAAACCGTACTTGAGTCGAGTTTATAAACCTTGGCGAAGAACATCAGCGAAGTCCCCATGGGTTTGTATCAGCGACATGAGGATATGACAAGAGGAGTTTGGCTCCAAAAAAAAGACCTCCCAAATGAAGCGTTTAAGTACTTATAAAACGCAACAATCAATAAGTTGCATTCCTTCTCACAAGCGCAAGGTTTTAGACATTGCCAAATTTTTGCTCCTGATTCACGATTCAAATATCTCGATGCGTTTGAGTAAAGTACCTAAAGGTACTTTTGTTACAGTACATGACAAGGGGACAAACTGAATGAGAACTCGGGCGCCCACCACATTCTGCTTTCTTCTCTGCCACTCAAAAAGTAAACACACGGACGAAACAATACGCGTCCTGTCAAAAGTGGGGGGAACAAACACATGACCACTTTACAAATTTTCCTTGTGGGACAACAACATAAGGATGTGGTACCCTTTTCTGCAGCTCTCCAAGCTCAGATTGATCTTATTCACGCTTAATATCATCTTCTCAAAGACGCGTCTCTGTTCCAGTATGTCTTTTGAAAATATACTCAAGGCATAAAAAACGCGAAAAATAGAGACCGTGCTCGATTGTTCACAGTGTAAAGGACGTAAGCTATGGCGTGGCTACCGGGCAACATGAGCAGTACGTGGGTCGGTGCCGTGTAACCTCGTAACAGGGGTGAAATGTTGCCGGGTCAGCGTTGTGGCACGAGGAGTGCATTTGCCATGTGGACTACACTACGCCACGTGCATCAATGTGTATGGCAACTCAATGGGGCCCCCATAGTGGGCTATAAATTTCCAAACCCCAAAAAGTTCAAATCATCCCTTCCAGAGGCGCCAACATAATGCCGAGACTTTTCTGTCAAGATCGTTGCATAGCAATGGGGCAACTGCAGGCGGGGTTCCAATGAGGCAGGTCGCTATCGCATTCGGAGTCCACATTTCCACCGTCTATCGCCTTCTGGACCGCTTTCAAGCAAGAAAACACCACTGATGACAGACCGAGGAGCGGCAGACCGAGGGTCACCACAGCAGCCCAAGACCGCCATCTTCTTCGTCAGCATCGACGGGAGCCTTACCAAACCGCTGCCAACACAGCCAGGAACACCGTCGGCAACCATGGCAGGCCAATCAGCAACAGGACCGTGCGTCGCCGACTGAACACAGTTGGTCTCCAATGCAGGCATCCAGCCCGGCGACCTATCCTGACACTCCAGCATCGCCAGAACCGTCTGCAGTGGGCACAGATCCACGTGCATTGGCGCCATCGGGACTGGGGCCGAGTCCTCTTCAGTGATGAAAGCCGGTTCTGCGTCGACCCAGGCGATGGCCGCATCCGGATCTGGAGAAGAGCGGGGGAACGCTTCACGGATGCCAACATCACCGAAAGGGACCCATGGGGGTGGTGAAAGCATCATGATCTGGGGGGCTATCGGCATAAATCGCCGTATGAGCCAGTCATCTTCCAGAATGTGGGTCCAGGACGTGGTAACGGGGTCACTGCTGTTCATTACATCGACCAAGTCCTGAGGCCCCACATCCTGCCGCATTTCCAGCGGCATCCACAGAACCTGTTTCAGCAGGACAACGCAAGGCCGCACACTGCCGTGCTACGCAGAACTTCCTGAGGCAGAACAACATCAATCTGCTGCCTCACCCAGCCCGTTCTCCCGACCTTAACCCAATAGAGCATTTCTGGATGCCCTTCAGAGGCAGTTGAACCAGCTCAACCCCAGACCCCAGACAGCAGCTCAGCTTGCTGTTGCTGCGGGCCAGGTGTGGTGGCAAGTCCCCCAGAGGCAGACCAACACTCTGGTGCGCTCGATGTACCGCAGGTGCACAGCTGTGATCAATGCTCGAGGTGGTCACACCAGATACTGACATTCTGCTGTTAACACAGGGTCAAGGTCAAGTTCATGTGACCTTATTTTCTACAGAATGAACTTTGAAAGGACACTTTTGCGGTGTTCGATTGCTTTTTCTCACTTTCTATTACCAGTTCAAAGGAATCGGTAGCCAAATTACATCAAAATTTCTATACAGTTTGTTTTCGCGTTTTTTTATGCCTCTGAGTATATTTGTTTCAGACACTATCCCCTGACGTGTACTTTTCTCTCTTCAGCGAACGGCAAAAAGACATACACACGCTGCTGCGTAACAACATTGTCGGTGGGCCTTCCATCATTTTCCACAGATACCATGAACAAGACAAGACCTTTATTCGTGGCAAGGCAGACAAACCCGTTCAGTTGGTGGAGGGATATGACGCCAACGCGCTGTACCTTTGGGCTATCATGCAAGCCATGCCCACAGAACACCCCACGATCAGAAGATGCGGACAGGCTTTCGGGCGGAAAAAGACGTATATGGCTCAAAAGCCGAGAAGGTTAGAGTGGCTCATGACACAAAAAATTTTTCCAACACAAGTACAACAAAAAAGAAACTTTAGGACAAAA